>LTAE01001838.1:0-11229 GCA_001647135.1 Pontederia paniculata | reverse complement strand
AGTTATGTATGTTATCTAGGATGCCATGTCTATTCACTAGCGGCGGTGTGCTCCCAAATGAGATGCGATGTCCACTCATTAGAAATAGTGAGTGTGCTCTCAGGTATGCGATGTCCACTCGTTAACGTTAGTGAGTATGCTCCTAGGACCCCACAAGAGGGTCGGCCTAGCTAGCCGTTATGATGAGGGCTAATGTTACCCGAGACTCTTCATGTAAAAGATAATAATTGGCCTTATGATCAAGATGTTTAAATGATGATGATGTGAGTCAAAGAGAACTCAAATTAGATCATATGGCTAATATGTAAAGATGATGATCATGAACATAAAATGCTTAGTATCATTTATGCTTCATGTATGCAATGTTCAATGCTATGCTCAAGTCATGTAAATGTCATGCTTATGTTACCTAAAATGGTTTATGTTCCAAGTCTATACTTATGATCATGATGATGTTATGTTATGACATATATATATATATATATATATATATATATATGTTGCATGATAGATGCCGACCTTTACATACTCTAACCGGAGGGTTTCCACCTCCCCTGTTTCTGGATCCATGCAGGCGATAATACATGAGGGACTTGGCGATGGCGTGCTCATGGCGGCTTTAATTTGCACATGGTCATGTTTAGGTCTTGTAGGCCTTTAAGTCATTAGTGTTGTGACTAATGAACTTGTTATCTTTATTTTATGCCTCGAGTCGAACGAGCCTAAGGCTCATGTTATGGGCCTTATGTTTGGCCATGGATTTATGCCCATATGTGGAGAGATATTACATGGATTTATATATGTTTCCGCTGCCTTGAGCTATTATTATTATGATATTATATTTATATCACTGCAATGTCGTTTAATTGTTATCATGTCTTATAATATACGTCCAAAGTCCATGTAGCGCCGTCGAAAAGCCCTCGTGGGCCGAGCCCACGAGCGTGCGTTTTGGAGCGTTACAACCTCTGCCACCAACAACGTCTCACTGATATTCTCCTCCTCTGTTTCTGACACATGGCTTGCTTACGTTGCCTCATTGGCCTCATTATTTTTTTGTTGTTGAAGGCTCAGTCTCAGCAAAATGAGAGCAGCAGGTCGTTGGTTCCCCCTTTATCTCCCATCTATTGTCCACGTCAGTCGTGTGGTGTCCACATCTCATCACATCTGCAGTCTCATGTCGGGTTATTTGTTGTGAGGGTTTGTGGGTCCCTATTTGTATAAAATCCCCATCGCCACATGTGTCCACCATAGTTTCCTTTTCTTTGCGGTTTGTTTTTTCTATTTTTGGAAACCTGTCCTGCCATTGATTCTGTTCCAATTTCCTTTTCAGCCTCCTCACCATTATTAGTTGCCAGACAGTTCGCAGATGCGGCTCCAGGTGGTCTTTCAATCAGGGAAATCAAAATCATGTCATTGGGGAGGCGAAATCAAAGGAATCTCAATCGCCTCATTCCTTCGCTCCTTAACATTCTCTGCAATTTCAGGAAGATGTTGCAGCTTCGATGTCGCCAGTGCACGTCGCAGATCAGTGGCCACCACTTCTGCCCACAACCGACGTTGTGGCTTGCCTTCTGTGATACATATTGAATAAACAAATCCGCCAGAACGAAGATCAACAACTGATGGGATCAAGCAATCAGGAAGGATTATGATTGCTGCATGAATCTTTGAGAGATTGCCGGAATCGAAGGAAAAGACACATTGCTTAATACGCGAAAGGCACAGCCACCGCCTCAATAACTTCTTTACACCATAGATGTATCGGAATGCCCGTGATGCAGATGGAGGTTGCCTTACTCAAGATGCATGCAGATCCTCCTTCACTTATTGACCCACGACGCCATGACACCACACTGCCAGTGGGTAGTTTCATTGATGTGCCCAGCAGGTTGTTGATATCAGTTGATTCACTGTGCCATAAGAGGAGCGATGACTCCGATAAGCGAGACAGCCGAACAGTTGCTGCCATGTTTAGGTGGTCTAGAATCGATGTGTGTACCACGTCCAGCGATGGCATAGGGCCTTTCACCAGGCTAACGACGAGGCTATAGCGTAGAACCTCCATATTGTGATCGATCATAGTGCTCCAAGGAGCAAGAATCTCCAAAACGGCAGTACTCCTAGACCTTGTGTGCTCCATTTGTGGTTTATTCCGGCAAGCCACCGCCTTACAACGCACTCGAACATGACCAAAACCACCACATTCTAAGCACTTAATCGGATCTCTGCAATCACGTTGCCTAGTTGCAACATCTATAGCATTGGACGTGTCTCTTGTTTGAAAAATGTTGATGGCTATGACGATTTCCCCTGTTTCGGCGATCAACTCTTTCCCATTTAGCCTCTCTGTTTCGTGGCACCGCCGAAAGGGAGTCCTTCGACGATGGATAGCACCGGTGAGAGGGATTCTCCGGCCGACTGTTTCTCCCTTCGGCGTTTCTCATTTTTCGACTAATCATCCAAAGCCATTTATTTATTGATTTTGAGCTAATACATAAGATTACATATATAATTCAATGATAATTAGAGCACTCTCCAAACAGATCAGAAGTATGGGCCCAAATGTTCTCGTCATAGCATTTGTTGTCCTGAAAAACAGTGGACTTATGTTGTAGTCAGATTGCCCACAATATCACAAAAGGTGAAGGCCGGGCCCTTTGGGATCTGTAAGTGATATATGGTGTAGTTCCTCCTCACCTAAAAGATGCCCAAAATTCACTTTCGGAGTTGCAGCTGATCCAACTTGTATTTACTGCGTTCAGATTGCATGGGAGATGTGACACTTAAAGAAAGATGATCAGTATGCTCCACTTCATTTCCACAGAAGCCACACATGAAATCAACAGCAAGCAGCCATCTTGAATAGTAAGCCCGTGTAGGAAGTCTTCTTTTTCTGATTAGCCACATGAAGATCTTTATTTTTAGAGGAGCTCTGGTTTTCCAAATAAGCTTGCAGTCCTTCAGAAAATCGTTATCCATGGCCGGACTTCTGTCCCACAGCAGGTCATATGCCATTTTCACAATGAAATTTCCCCTTACCCACCGCCAGCCATCTTCTAGTGAGTATTCTAATTTGAAAGAGCTAATGAGTTATAGTATGCTGAGATATTCCTCCAAACGCTGTTGAGATAGGTTAGAGACAAAACTGAGGCCCATATGCCACTCCCTGATCGCATCGGGCATCCTTGTCACCGGCCAAAGCGTACAATCTAGGGAAGATTGCAGCCAAAGAGCCAATCGACTGCCAAAAGGAGAAGGCCTCCCTCGACCCAACTACTATCGTGAAATGGGATCTTGCCAGAGGGAGTATCATAGATACACTTCTCCAAAAAGAAGAGGACCCTTGAGGTATCATACAGGTTTCCCACAACATCATCTTGCCATGGCACGAGAAGAAAACTACTGAGAATAGGTTTACGCTAATGCCCATGATGCGAAGGCCTCACTTGCATAAAGGCATTGTTCAATGTTCAAAGATCAAGCACTCCCAGACCTCTCTCCTCTGGACAACACACATCAGCCCACAAGACCAGCCTTCCTCCCTTGTTGCTAGGTCTTGATTGCCAGAAATTCCTGAGGATAACCTCCAATCTCTTCTCCACCTGCTTAGGCATGCTCAAAACTGAAATAAGATATATGGCAACCTTCCAAATCTTCGTTTCATTAGGTTAACAATCTGAGACCAGTCCCGGGTTTTGACACTCTTATTTGACAGGGGCAGGCTGAGATACAAAATGGGCAACTACTCCCTAGGGTCTGAAGTTCAATTGCACAGCGGCATATCTCCTCCTCCTCGAGACCAGAAGGGATGAAGGTGGATTTAGAGTAGTTTAAAGCCAGTCCTGAAAAATCTTCAAATAGTTCGACCACAACTGCAATCTATTGGCGCTGCCCCAACCGAGTGTCCGATAAAGAAAATGGTATCTTCTGCATACTGGAGCAATGGAACCAATGTGTCCTGATTTGGCGCTGCTGAAAATCTCGAGACGGAGCCAGCCACACATAAAACGAAGGTCACGTTTGCCAAAGCATCAAAAACAATCATAAAAAGGAGAGGGGCGAGCGGGCAGCCCTATCTCACCCTCCTTTGATGTTGTATCCAGCCTCCCACCATCGTGCCGTTGATTAGAATCAAGAAGGATTCCATAGAGATGCACCTTCTCATCCAATGTACCCATAGAAGATTACTTTTCTGTGGTGTTTATCCAAAATGGAAGATGCTTATTACTTTACTGTTGTGAGCTTAGAAGCTAATCATAACTCCAAGATCTCGGGGCACCATCCAGACAGCTCCAAAGAGGACAGTTGGGTGTTGCTGACGGGGTATTACTCGGCTAGCCGAGTGTATCAACAGTTGCTTCCTGGAGGGACTACATCAGAGTAGATTACATACGCACATGGCATTTATGTATACTGCTCAAGGTATCTTCACCTGGCTCTTGAGATGGGGTAGGATCCTCATCAGAGCCTACAGAGACCGATGGACACCACAAGCAGAATCCTCATGTGCATTTTGTGGGTTATTAGAGGAGGACATAGATCACCTTTTTATCACTTGCCCCATTTCCAGGGACACATGGCACCGACTGGGTTTGGCACGCATTGATCCATCGGGGGCTGGCAGGTTCTGGGACTCTCTTCGATCTCTTAGGACTCATGATGGATCCGATTGGCGACCGCACGATTTTTGGGGGGAGCAATGTTATATCGAGAATATTGTTCACCACGTATTGTCTTTTGTTACGTGAGTGGGTTTTTGGATAGTTTTTTGGTTGTCTTGGGGAACTTGCTCATCGCGTAGTTCTACCATACACATTTATAAATTTTCTTATTTTAATACAAATACAAATGGATGACAACTACACTTTGTAGTCATCCTTTCTCCTTTCAAAAAAAAAAAGAAGTTAATCATAACTAGAAAAGTTTTTCAAGGGACCGTCTTAAGATCGACCCAGAGGTCATTTTTGTCCATAGTTTGTTGTATTGAGCTGAAAAGTTCGGAACTCAATGGCTTACCAAGAAACTCAACAGGGTGACTCAAGTTGTGAAAGTAAAGCTAAAATGTTCTAGGGAGCTTGTGGTCTAAGGCTTCATTTGATAACAGAATAGTTAAAGAGGAATAGAAGTTCTATTCTCTAAAGTACGATATTCTTTGAAAAATAAAGGGATTATTATTCTATCTAATGTTGGGATCCATTAGAAAATTGTCAGATTAAAGTTTGATGTGATGACAACTCATTCCACTGATTCAGCGGATCGATTACCAAAATTCCACCCATTCAGTGGAGTTAAACCCAACCGACAATCGGCTAATAGGATTAAACACTCATCGTGGTTTGTGCACATCATTTTTTGTATTAACCTTATTATCGTGCATGTTTGACCAAAAAGAAGGAATAACTCGATTATTCCATGTGATATCCGGCATTCAAACGCTACCTAAGAGGATTAGTTATGGAACGCCTTCCTAATCTATGACAACCTAATGAAGACCAAACATAGATACTTAATCCACTAGCAAACTGAAAGTTATTCAATTTGATGACAAAAGCTAATTCCAAGCTGAACTTAATGTGGAATTTTATCTTACATTGGTATCTTCTCATTTTATATTTTCTAGATTTTTTTTTGACAAAGTATTTTCTAGATTTATTACATAATTTATTTTCTCGCTCTAAATCTTAAAATACCAAAACAAAAGTTACATCTCTTATTTTGTTAGTTTGGTTCGCCTTTCATTTCTGACTACTCGTTCATATTATAATTTAATTAGCCTAGCTTATCATCAGCAGAATAATATTAATATACAGATATCTACTCTATGGATACAACACCTGAAATACTCCAACATTAGACCTACACTTGTGCTTGAAAGTTATGTAGTTCACTTGTGCATTTAATTCAGTTTACTTTGGTCAAACCTTGCTTTGTCGTACATATCAAACCTCCTGAAACGTAGTTTTTGTACATCACACCTTGTGATACATTGAACTCGAGTAGATTCATTTATACATATACTTTATACGACATTTCCTTTACCTCTCAAATCAAGTTTTTAACATCGTTGACCGGGACTAGTGTTTGCTCCTGCTTTTATTCATTGATGATGATATTACAGTAGAAAATTACAAGAAAGGACATCACACTATCACCTGATCCCTCATCAGAGGTTTGCTACTAATACTACAATTTCATTCTTTATAGTTAATGTTTGAATTGATTAGTTAGTTTCACTATTTATGTGAATACTTTAGCTTTCTGGCAAAATAGATTATTAGAATTTTGGGTTTTATCTTTATCTATTCAGCTTTTATCCATGTTCAAATATGTATTGCTTTGAATTTTGGACACGTCACACATTCTATTTTCTCTGCATCCAAAGTCAACGTGATTGATTGAATTTGACTATGATGTTGAAAGGATTTTCAGGAAAAGAAGAGAACAAAGACAATGTAAGAAGGTCTCAGCAAATCAACCTTAGAGATTTTTCTTCAACTTTTTGGTCTGACCTCTAATATAAACTAGATCCATCATGGATGCTCCATTAGCTTTGAGCTAAAACCGATCTTCATGAAAGTAGTGCAATAAAACCAATTCAGAAGATCGCCTACGGAGGACACGACACTATTTCACATTTTAAAGCATTTATACGAATTTGTGACACATTAAGTATAATGGTATTTTTAGTGATGTCATTAGGCTTCGATTATTTCATTTTCCTTTCAAATGACTTATTCTTGCATGAACAATTACAAGGTGAAAAATATGCATTGACTTCAGTAAATTGAACAAGGCCAGTATAAAGGATTCATTTCTCTCACTACAAAACAAATTTCTCATTACTCTTCATAAACATTTTTTTAAAATAATGACTAACCACTATAATATATATTATCTTGATGGCTTCTCAAGATTCTTACAAATACCATTTCAGCCAGCCGAGCAATAGAAAACATCATCAATATGATAGGACTTTTGATTATAGAAGGATGTCACTAGAGTTGTCTAATGCTCCGACAACTTTTGAAATATGTATGATGTCTATTTTCTCTGACTTTATTGAAGTTATAATAGGAGCATTTATGGATCAGTTTTCAATTTATGGAACAACTTTTGAATGTTGTACAAAGGTACTCTAAAGACGTCAAAAGAATACTTCCCTTCTGAATTAGGAAAATGTCACTTCGTAGTGCAAGGGCCATGCAGGGCTTTACTGAAGACATACAAAGGATTTCTCTCTATTATCCTAACAAGACTGCTAGACAAATATGTTGAGTTCAATTTTGATGAAGAATGTAACCTAGCTTTCAACACATTGAAAGAGAACTCTAACCTTAGCCCCTATCATTCAATCTCCAGATTGGTCTTTGCCCTTTGAATTAACGTGTGATGTTAGCTTTCAAACTGCAGGAGTTATCTACTATACTAATAAGACATTTGGTGAAGCTCAGGTCAATTTTGCTACAACTAAAAAAGAGCTCATAGTTGTGATTGGTGCCAAATTAATAGTATTTACAGACCACAAGTAGCAAGACTCCTAATCTAGAAGAAAGAAGCAAAATGTAGCATAAGATGGATCCTCTTTGATATGCAAACTAAAGACAACGGTGTATGAAGACAGTGTCCGATTCCAAACTGCAGAAAGGATATATGAACTTAATTTATATGCATTTAAATCCTCTACATACCCTACATTAGAGTTCAATTTCATATTGTCAACACACATTTTTTGCATTAAGTTACCTTTATTGAGAATATAAATATAAAGATGTTGCTTTTCCTATCGGCTTAAGCTTTTAGGATTGTTGGTAGCACATCTAATTTAACATGGTATCAAAGCTAGAGGTCCTGAGTTCAAACCTCGACGTTGCTCGTATTAAAAATTAATTCCTTCTCTTAATTGTCCATGTGTTGGGCTTTGAGCTAGACCAAAGTTGTCAGCGACCCACACGTGAGAGGGAGTATTGAGAATATAAATATAAAGATGTTATTTTTTCTATCGGCTTAAGCTTTTAGGATTGTTGGTAGCACATCTAATTTAACAACCTTCACATGCATCAGAAATTTATACAAAAGATTACAATAAGAAATGAGAATATTTGAATTTATGATGTATCAGAAGTTTGTAGATTATAGAAAAAAAACCGAAGCATATGATATCCAAACAGTCAAAAGTTTAAAAATCCCTTGGAACAAAAAATTTGGGCACTAAAAACTTCTATTCTTTTTCGTGAATTGCGAAACAGGTATAGAGCGTCATTCTTGTAACAGAAGGTCCGTAGTTCGATCCTACGTGATGGAAATATTCGAGTTTGTGTGTTCTTTCTTCGCTCAAAAAACTTGCCAAACAAGTCCTTAAAGGAAAAAAGATCAGTTTTTTTTTATTTCGCAGAAAATGAACATAATGAAAAACCCCTTCTACACACACCTTAGGGTATTAAATGAATTCTTCAGTGTAAAATGTGAATTTTTTGAGGGATAATGTAAAATGCATATTGTACGTGAATCATACACGAAATGTATGGCAAGGTCAAAGGTGAGAGTGAAACCATTATATATCAGGTAATTCACTTTAAAAAGCAGGCATGTGTGAGACAATATATTGATAGTGGCAAAATCTACCGCCAACAATTGTAATGATCAACAAGAAGGAATCACATGCATAAATTTCATATACAGCAAGAACGCACGATTATTTATAAATACCTCTTGCATAGCAATTAGTGCTTCTGGAGACCATCGGTTTACAGTTTTAGAGTAGAAATTTGTTATCTCTTTGACCTTCCAAAGACCACCAAAAAGGATTATAAACATAAGTGTGAAACTCCTAATGAGAGAGAGAGAGAGAGAGAAGGAACTCACAAGCCTGACAAAGGGCGCGAAGGGAATGGTGAGCTCCCAGGTCCTCTGGAGCTTCCTGATCTCCCTCAGAGCAACAGTTCCTGGTTTAAACCTGTGAGGCTTCCGTACCTTCATCGGCTGCTGCTCCGACCTCCCTTTAAACCAAAACCTTACAGTTTCATTAATCTCAAAGAAGAAAATGGATAACAGAGGCCTCCCCCCAAAATCGAACGAGAAGAAAAAAGAGAAGACCTTGAGAAGGCGTATCAGGTTCCCTCGCTGTGTCGGTCTGCCAGTAAGGAAAAAAGAACAAAAATCTATCAAAAAATTAAAAAAAAAAAGAGGGGGAGGTTTAAAGAAGGGGGCTTACGGAGGAGGTAGCGCGAGAAGGCCTCCGGTGAACACTCCTCTGCGGGCGACCGTGGACGCCGGAGGTAAGGGGGTTCTTTCGGGCAGTGCTGCGGTTGGGGATGTGCTTCGTTCTCGCCATGGTTTGCAGAGCAGTAGGGAGACGAGTCGAGTGTGGTTTAATTTATCTTTTTTTTTAGTGCTCGACCGTTTTTATCTTATATTTTAGATCTATTTAATAAAAAATATGTGTAAATTCGTGTAAATACCTAAATTTTAGGATAAAAATTAAAACGAGATTTATTGTTGAGTTAATTTAATTTTTTATTAGATTATTAGATTTTTTAATATTTTCACGAGTTTAGAAAAGTTGATCTTTTATGGTAATAGTCATCATTAGAGATTATGCTTCCTATTTTTTTTACAAGGAAGAAAAGAAATCCCGCCAAAAGTAGGGAATTTGAAAAGTGTGAAGTAAGTTATTCAAAAAAAAAAAAGGAAAGCTATGTTTCTGCTTTATTTTCATCGTGACTTAGAAAAAAGATCATCGCGGATAAGTAAAAAAATTGATTTTTAAAATTCTTCTAGTTAAAGATTTTTATGTTTAATAATTGAGTTTACCGATGTGGATATATTAATTAGTAAAATTTATTTTTGAAGTAAGAATTAATATATTTAGAGCACATATAATAAAGCACAATTTAAAATTAACAAATTTTAAATTCTATATGACGATTCCTTAGATGATCAATGTCAATTCTTTTACTGGCAAGCCTTGATTTGGAAATGAATCTCCCAAGACGGCGAACACGAATGTAGAGTTATTCTAAGACTATAAAGTCTTGTGATCTAAATTGAAATCAGTATTTTTTTCCGCTTTTGACTCGAGTCCTCCTATTTGTTAACTACTAATTGAAATATATTTCAATAATTTTGTTTACTTCATCTCAATATCAATGAAATCATCGATATGAATGATCATTGAACAAATACAAAAAAGGAGGAAACTAAGGTCCTGTTTGAGTGTTTTATAAAAAAAAATTTAAGTTTTTAAAAACGATCTAAGACACTTTTCTAAAATTGTGTTACTATATTTTAATAAACGTCGAAAAAAAATAAAATGAGTGTTTGGATATTGCCTCTCCAATTTTTTCCAATACTTAGAAAATATTTACAAAATTTAAATATCTATAATATAATTATAATCAGAATATTAAAATTATTATAACACATATAAAATGATAATATAAAATTATTATAATTATTATAACAAGACCGTGTTAAATAGAATATAAATAGAATGCATTAAATTATTTATATATATATATATATATATATATATAATATTTACAATATAATTTAAAATGTCGTAAGATAAATAGAAAAGTTTATAGTATTATAACAGGACTATAATTAGTTTGCAAAATAATAGATGAAAGAAGGAGGTCAACCATATAAGAAAACACCAAAAAACATATCGAAAAAAAGAGGAGGTTCGCAATTCCATTATATAAATATAAGATAATATAATATAAATAAAACATTAATATAATGTAATATAAAATTGACTTGTTATTACTAGCGGTATAAAAAAAAATCTCAGCAACATAGTAATAATAATATAAAGAAAGAGGAAGGAATGTTGAGGGCGTGGGATGTTCCCTTTTGACAGGCGACGTAGGAAAATAAACGGAGCTAAAATCAAATATTTTTTTCGACGTTTTTTTACTCAAAACGTTAGTTTTAAATTCTCTCAAAAGTATTGCCAAACAGCAAAACGTAAATTTTTTCATCAGTAGCAAAAAAAACTACTTTAATTTTACTGTATACTCAAACAAGTCCTAAATAGAATACAGGTAACTTATTTAATTTGATGTAAATATAAATAATTATAGTTAAAAATTCTATTATGATTTCTATTTATAATAGTTATTTAAAAAAAATAAAGTACGTTGTTTAGTTAAAATAAAAAATTTGATGTAATTATTTAGTTAAAATAAAATTATTATATATTAATAAATAATTAAATAATTAAGT
>LTAE01001837.1:36458-49993 GCA_001647135.1 Pontederia paniculata | reverse complement strand
CTTATGAATCTTTCATTTGGTGAATGTGATGCTAAACTTTTATGAGAGTAGCTAACTCATTTAAGTTGCCCTAAGTTGTTAAGTGATGAAAATTATCTTA
This sequence comes from Pontederia paniculata, assembly GCA_001647135.1. Taxonomy (NCBI): domain Eukaryota; kingdom Viridiplantae; phylum Streptophyta; class Magnoliopsida; order Commelinales; family Pontederiaceae; genus Pontederia; species Pontederia paniculata. The sequence continues at coordinate 49,893 of LTAE01001837.1, read as the reverse complement.
TTCAACTAGTAGCTTTGCCTAATGAGATACAATGAATGATGTCTAGAAATAGAATCATCTTGTGTTGCTTCTACGAGCTCATGAATATAATGCAACTATTGTTAGCGTGGGTTCACGGAAGTGTTCTTCCGTAGCCTTAGTTAGAATTGTGTTGCCTTGAAAGAGGAATGCATGAATTATGAAGTGAAGCAAGAATCTATTGCATTTTATATCATTATCTCCTTTGCATGATTACCTAAATGGATTCGAAACCCTAGAGCATTTCTCTCCTATATTTACTCTCATCTTAACACTTAGTTGTTTACTTCTTTCATTCTCATCTTCTTTAGTATACTTGATAGTTTAGTATTTTCTCTCCTAATCCTAATCGTCTAGATAGCAACTTGAGACTATAATTCTAGTACTTGGCCGCTTCCTCATGGGATCGATATTTATTACTACAACAAGGCCCCGTGCGCTTGCGGGACACTTGTTAGTGTGCTTCTGGGGGCGTTACAGTTATGATATCAAAGCCTAATGTCGGGACTCTTTTGGCATCTCATAGTATTATAGTGTCATGTGCAAAGCATCACGAATAGTCGCATCACCAACCAGAAGTAAGTAAGTTTCCTTTTGTAAGGCACAAACATTATAAAAGTGACAAGAAATATTTTATGATCTATGTATATATAGATGCTCGTAGACATGTGTTAACTGTCATGCTAGAGCCACCCAAGATCAGGAAGAAGAACTCTTATCTCCTATCAAATGTTTAGGAGGAACTTGACTTCAAAAAAAGTTAGAACACTTAGAGATAAATGTCTCTAAGATAAGAAACGAACTTCAAGGGACTAGGTGATGATTTTAATATCTATCATTTGATGAAGTTTAACTTTAGTTCTTGTTCCATTGATTTTAGAGAGGTCATATGATGGAGGACTGGTCCACATTAGGAATTTTCAAGCGGTGATATTCAAATGAATTAATTAGAAATTGGATTTAAAAAAAAGAAAGTCAATATATCACACCACAACATGTTAATAGTGGATCTATTAAGTACTATCAATGATTATCGATGTGACCTAAAGAAGAATTCTTTAGAATGAATAAGAAGAAGTCACTACGAATGTCTTATTGAGTTCGGGTGTTACGCACACATTTATATCTAGTGACTATGCCACCACATTGGAATAATCTTACATGGTATGGAATGCATGATGGATATCACCACACCATGGGTACCCTCCATACCACAAAGTACATCTTTAAGATAGTGGAAGGGAAGGACTATTCAACAGACTTAATAGTCATTCCCATTAAAGAGTATGATGTCATCTTAAGTATGAACTGGTTGTTCTACCATAATGTCATACTTCTATGTAAGAAGAAGAAGTTGGTCATCATCTCTCATGGCAAACAATAAGCAACAGTGGGTGGATGCAGAGGCTATGTGGCTAGTGTCATCAGCACTAAGCCTAAAGAGAAAAACCCACAACATTTGTACATCATCAGAGATTATATGGACATCTTTCCAGAAGACATCTTTAGTTTGCCACCTTAGAGAGAAGTTAACTTTCGGATAGAGATCTTGATAGGGACAACTCCAATTTCAAAACCACCGTATCAGATGGCACCTGCAGAGATTCAGGAGTTGAAAAGCAACTACGAGAGTTGCTAGACAAGGATTTTATCAGACCGAGTGTCTCACCATGGGATGCTCTAGTCTTGTTTGTGAAGAAGAAGGATGACTTTCTCAAGTTGTGCATTGACTACAGGATGCTCAACAAGGTCACCATCAAGAATAAGTATCCTCTACCACGGATCGATGACCTTTTCAATCAACTCTCTAAGGCTATAGTATTTTCCAAGATCGGCCTGAGCAACGACTATCACCAACTGAAAGTGGTAGAGGAGGATGTGCCTAAGATCGCATGCAGATTTAGATACAGGCATTACGATTTTTAATAATGCCTTTTGGATTGACGAACACACCCATCGCGTTCATAGATCTAATGAATAGAGTGTTCATGCCCTACTTAGATCAGTTTGTCATTGTCTTTGTAGATGATATCCTGATATACTCATCAAGCCCAGAGGAACACATGGAGCATCTAAGGATCATGTTGGAAATATTATGGCAACACTAGTTGTATGCAAAGTTATCTAAATGCGAGTTTTGGTTAGACCATATTATATTCCTGGGGCACATCATGTCAAAGCAAGGGATCACGGTGGACCCAACAAAAGTTGAAGTTGTTTCAAATTTGTCACCGCCAAGGAATGTTGGAGAGATTCATAGCTTCTTGGGACTGGCAGGGTACTACAAGCGATTTATAAAATACTTCTCCAAGATCGCATCGCCTTTGACAAACTTGACAAAGAAATGAGTAAAGTTTGTTTGGTCCTAGAAGTGTAACTAAAGCTTCCAAGAGATGAAAACCCGACTGACTACAACATTAGTACTGACCATTCCTTTTGGGAGCGGTGGGTATGTGGTGTATAGTGATGCTTGTGGCACAGGTCTTGGTTGTATACTCATGCAGCATGGCAAGGTCGTGGCATATACTTCTAGGCAACTCAAGAAGCATGAAGTTAACTACTCCACACACGACCTAAAGTTGGCAATAGCAGTTTTCACCCTAAAGATATGAAGATATTACATGTATAGCGAGAACTTTGAGGTCTACACAGATCACAAGAGCCTGAAGTACATCTTCACCCAAAAAGACCTCAACATGAGACAAAAGAGGTGGATCGAGTTCTTGAAGGACTAAGAGTCACAATTGGATACCACCAGGGAAGACCAACTCAGTTGATGATGCTTTGACCAGGAAGTGGAAAGGATCACTTGCCAACATGAGTGTACACATGTAGTATCAGCTAAAAGATATAATCTTGTGGAACCCAAGACCTATCAAGACTAAATCCGCACTGATGGTTCATCAAGTACAATCAGACTTGGTGAATAGGATCATCATTGCCCATGCAGTTGATCCGGAGTTCAACCATGAGGGATCAGATATAAAGGTCTCCTATGGGTCCCCAATGATGCAACACTCAAGAGGAAGGTGTTGAATGAAGGTCACAAGTCAGAGTTCGCCGTCCACCCGGGGAGTACCAAGTTGTACAAAGATTCGTAAAGGACCTACTGGTGGAACAATATGAAGAAAAAAATGTTGAATATGTGGCCAAATGCATTATCTGTCAGCAAGTTAAAATCGAACACCAAATGTCGTATGATATGCTCAAGCCTTTGAGCATCCCGGAGTGGAAAGTGGGAGCATATTACTATGGACTTTGTGACTAGCTTGCCCAGATCCAAGAGAGGCAATGACACAATATGGGTAGTTGTGAACAAACTCACTAAGTTCGCACACTTCATTTCCATCAAGTGGAAGCAATCAGTGGAGAGCCTGATAGACTTATATGTCAGAGAGGTCATCAGGTTGCATGGGATCCCAGTGACCATAGTGTCTGACAGAGACCCGCGGTTTACAACTAGTGTTTGGAATGATTTTCAAGACGCCCTTAGGACTAGATTCAATTTTAGGACATTCCATCCACATACTGATGGGCAATCCGAGAGGACAATCCAAACGCTGGAGGACATGCTCAAAGCATGCACGTTGGATTGGCATGGCAACAGAGATGATCACCTGCCACTTATCGAGTTCACCTACAACAACAACTATCATTTTAGCATCAACATGGCCCCATATGAAGCTCTTTATGGAAGACCCTGTCGATCGCCAACATGTTGGAGCGAGGTGGGCAAGTGAAAGTTGATGGGCCCAGAGATAATGTAGGAGTACGATGATTGAGTGGACCTGATCAGAAGATGAATGAAGTCTGCACAGAGCAAGCAAAAGACCTATGCTGATAAAGGATGCCGAGAGCAGATTTTCCAAGTGGGAGACAAGGTGATGCTGAAGATCTCCCCAACTAAAAGCGTCATGAGGTTCAGCAAACGAGGTAAGCTCAACCCTCGTTATATAGGTCCCTTTGAGGTGCTGGAGCTAATTGGAGGAGCAACATGTCGACTAGCACTATCCCTTTCCTATGGGTGAGTGCATAGTGTCTTTCACGTGTCCATGCTCAGGAAGTACCAACATGACGACACCAATGTCATCAGGATTGAGGAGCCCAACTTGAAGGAGGACCTCACCTACAAGGAGCAACCCGTGAAGATCCTAGACCGTCGCCTACAACGCTACGGGAACAAGAATGTGGCGCTAGTCAAAGTGGCATGGAGTCGTCGTGGAGATAGTAAAGCGACCTAGGAGTTGGTATCTGAGATGCACAATGAATTTCTAGTGTTGTTTGGTAAGGCTCTACCATCGTCCTGAATTCGAGGATAATTTTTTTAAGAGGTTTATAATGTAATATCCGTACCTTTTTTTTATAAAAAGAAAGAGATTTAATTAAATAGATAATATTTTATTAGTTGGGCTCCCAAAAGGAATAGGATAAATAGAGATTAGGCTAAATAAAGGGATCTTATCAGATTAATTGAGAGATTAAAGATAAGATTAGAGATAAGTGAGGAGTTTGTGTGAGATCGATTAGACTTGCTAAAATCTATATAAACACCTATAGAGAGAAAGAACTTCTCATTATTTCTCCCCTCAAGGTTGTAGCCACCGTGACAGCTCTCCCCCTCTCTTTTCCTCTCTCCTCTCTCCTAAAAGGTGATTAGGTAAGAATTTTATCTTTTTCCCTTGGTTGTCTTTTTTTCTCTCTCTATTCCCTTCTCTCTCACACCTTAGGATGATGACAAAAATCTTAGGAGAACGTGAAGGAGAATTCCAGTAGAACTTGAAGCAAGGAGAAGAAGACAAAGATAAAGTAGAGAATTCCCTAAGACTCTACAAGACACGGCATATAAATAGGTGGATCCCTTTAAATAAATATATTCATGTTGAATAAATTGCATGCTAGGGTTCATGTTTGATAATAATTGTTAAGAAGATTAGAATATTTAAGCCCTCATTAACCCTAAAAATCCTTAGATTTTATTCGGACAAAAAGATTAATATAATGTTGTTTCTACGACATCACGATCATTAAACAAGGTTTCATGACCGTGATTGCAATGGTCATGGCTGTGAGTGCGAACCTCACGACCGTGAGCCAAACGCATGGGAAGCGTGTCCCGTCACGAGCCGTGAAGATGGTCTTCACGATCGTGAACCTGGGAAGCACGTAACACAACGCAGGATAACAACGGAGTTATGCTCATGGCTATGAAGATGATTTCACGATCGTGAACCTAACATCACGGACCGTGAAGGGGACTTCACAGGCCCGAGGATTGGTCATGGGCCGTGAAGGATAGAGATGAAGGAACCCGAGTCACGACCGTGAGATGTACTTCACGGGCCGTGACAGGCTTGATGAGTTATTGATGCTTTCTCTTATTATTTTTAATGAAAAATTGATAGATGATGAAAGATAAAGGAAGAAGTTATTTTAAATATTGGAAAAATATTTTATCTTGTCTTATATATATATTTATATATATATATATATATATTAAGGATTAAATATGTGGACAAGATAAAGAGTCACAATGATTCGCCTTAATTAAATGTTGATGTCGCCATGCATTGAATGTTGGAAGCGACAACGCTAATGATGATGGGGGACTGGTAGGACAGCTGCTATCTAATTCTTGTTGTCTGGCCTTCTCCCTGCCTTGTGACGAATGGATTACTCGAGCATCCTTATCGGTCATGGTTTGTACACCCCCTCTAACCTTTGGCGCGACTCCAGATTCATGAGCCACTTCAAAGTCATTCAAAGTAACCTTCAAAGTCACCTCAAAGTCACTAATGGGATAAGTCAAAGATAATAAAGATAATTACTTGGTCTAATTATTGCATTGACATCCTGCATTAGAGGTTTAGGGTTATTACTTGCTGATGATGATTCATGATGAAAGTCAATGATTGACATAAAGAAATGAAATGAAAGATAAAGCAAAGATGATGATGTAGAGTAATTGATATTTGACCATTAGTCTTACTCCTTATATATACGCTCAGAGTGATTGATGTTTGACTATCTATCATGGCTCACTCCTGATGCAAGAAAATAATGATATGTTAAAGATGATGAAACTGAAAACTAAAGTTTAAAGATGATGGAAGTAAAGTAAGATAAAGATTATCAAAGAAAGATTAAAAGAATAATTGATGTTTTGACCTTATTGTCATTAGCTTGTTTCTGCTTTTTATTTATCATGACATATTTATTTATTGTTGCCTTACATTACTGGGCGTAATTGCTCATGGTGGATTTTCTTTTCCCCCTGTATTGACTCGTGCAGGCAAGTTATCTGCAAGTATGATGGCTGATGGTGCATACGACGACTAATGCTCGTGGGGACTGACTTTGCACATATCTAGTGGTCTTATTAGTGTCTCTTCCCATGTCTTAATATTTTTTATGGAGTTGTATTAGCTACTTTGGAGACGGTATATTTATGTAAGACTAACACTTTATGTTATTTTATGAAATGAGTTTCTTTTAAAGTTTTAAATTTTGCTGCATTTTATTAACTAGTCTTGTTAGTCAACTATATGGTTAAGGTTAAGTATGATGTGTAATGCTTTCAAGAGTGCATTCTGCCACGTGGTGGGGTGTGCTTCCTGGGGCGTTATAGTTTCTTTATCGAAATAAAAAATAAAATGTTCGACATCACAAGATAACATTGGGTTTGCATGAGGGATTTTGAGGTGTTTGGAAGGATGGTTCGGAGAGTATAAGGGGTTTGGATTTTTTTTAAATAATTTTGAGAATGGATTAAGAAGAACATATGAGATGTTTTTGAGGGGCTTAAACTCCACCAAATTCGATCATTGAAATTAGAAAAAATAATTCCTTATGTCTAAATTCTTCGATATATAAATAATAATATGAATAAAAACTACATAAATCCTTTTGTATATGTTGCAAATTTATATCCAAATAAATATATAAATATATTTTCATGATTTTCCTTTATTTTTGGACACAAATTATATTTTTATAAACAATTCACAATTTTTAATGTTATGCAGGGTCCCTCAGTTTTACAAATAGTTTATTCTTTAATAGATGAGCCTATGTTATAATAAAATGATGATCATCTATGTGATTCTATAAAATAATAAATATTATTAATTAAATATGAGGCAAGGGGTTAACAACAAAAGTTCACAAATAAAGAGATAAAGTTATCTGTTATCCAAGAACAATGTTTTGAGTGATTGAAATAATACAGAATAATCAAAATGAATGAAACTAAGCAATCAATATTAGAAATTAATGAATTTAGTCGTAAATTTATCTGATGACTAATAGTGGAAGTTCGAAAAAAAAAATATTCAGGAGTTCCTTCATAACATAAGCAAATAAGTTATAATTTAATAAGTTTAATTATTACTTTCAAATAATATAAAGAAACATTCATTTTATACTTCTAAATACTAGACTTTCACAAAAAAAAAGGTAAAACTCTAACTCGGCCTACAAGTAAACAATATTTTTTCCTAAAATAATTAACTCAATTTCTATCAGAACTTTTAACATACTTTTCTTCCCTAATTAGTTCTGAATGTTTGAATTAATGATTAAGTTCATGAGTTGTTTGGGCACATTGAGAAGTTGGATTTATCCAAAATCTTCAATCGAGTTTGTGAATGATTTTTCACTAAAGTCTGAATTTGTTTTGTTCATTGTCTTGTAATTGAACCAATTGTAATTCGCAAGGGCTCTTGATCATCATGATATTCTCATCTCTAAAATCATCATTGATCTTCGTAAATGTCTAGCATAATCATCTTCATCACGTCCACACATAATAGGTTAAAATGGTAGTTGCCGAATTTATGTCATCTCTCTATTTGACAACTTCCAAATTTATGTCAAATCCAATTATAACAACTTTTGAAATCATGTCATTCTCCTCATTTTCAAAGAGATTCGACCTTTTTAGGAATTTTCAAATTAATAGTTTATATATTTACCCTTTCATCTATATAAAATAATATATTAGTAAAATTCAAAAAAAAATTAGGGTACTTTAGTAATTTCATGTTTAATAATTTAAATATAATCTACGTTATTAGTACTTATCAAACACTATAATGTCGCATTATCGATAATTTATAAAGTGATAATATATTTTAGTGGTGATTTGAATTACCAATTAATCAAAATGGGAATGCAAACGGCTCCTTAGGAAAATGCATCAAGGCATATGATTTGATTACCATTTTGGGTTCTGCAAACGAAATTTAAACATAGAAATATTATAAAAATACTCACACTTCCGTGGGTGAAAAGAGTTTATGTCCATGATAGGAATATATGTTTAGGAATAAATCATATTTTATGCACTACGATTCTATCAAATAAGTTATGCAATGCACTTCTTAGAAATAAAAATCCAACATGAACATAATCAAATCCATTTGAACTACGAATATGAATTTGATCCAATGTGAAGAAAATCCAACTGAGCTCCCCCAAGAAAGAAAATGTATCAAATAATAAAAAAATCACACAAATGATTATTATAAATAAGAAAATCTCCAGTGGACATAAAGATATTTTTTCTTGAAAACCAGGGAGAGTAAATCCAATGAAAACAATGAGTATAAATCTATCCAATGACAACAAACTAATAAGCAACTCATAAAATTTAGAGTCATATAAATTTAATCTTCCAAAATAATCAATCTAATAACTATCAAATATAATCAACATAAAACTCGAATCAACAAAAATATTTTCTCAAATCAGAAAACTGAATCACATCAAAAAATGGATCTTGATAATTGAAATATTCATATGATATAAATCTCAAAGTAGGGATGAGCATAACCGGGTATGAATTGGGAATGATGTCATCTCAAACTCGACTCAATTTTTATCGAAAAAAGAACACGAATCACATTCCCAATCTAATTACAAATGTGGATAGGGACTGAGACGTTCTGATTTAAATCAAGAATTAGACCGGGACTTTCGCTTGTATTAAATTATTTCTAAAAAAATTAATCGTAAAAATATAAAAATATATCATCATATTTGTAGCTTATAATTAAGTTATACATACCAAACTTCATATACATACAATTATATTACCAAATATAATAAGTTAATAATTGAATATATGTATATATATGTCGAAAATTAATAATAATTGAATATATGATATGAATATTACTATTTTTACTGATCTAGAATACTAGGTTAGTCAATCAGATATCTAATATAATAGTTCAGTTTTGGCTGAATTATACCGAGGTTTTTTTGAAGCTTGACACGATCCTGATCCGAATATTAATTGGTCCAAGAAAAAAACCAAAAAATTAAGTCAATCCGAGTCAGGACAGTCAAGGTTTATGTCCTGTACTCATCCCTATCCCAAAGAAGCTCCATAATCAATCAATTTGTCTTCATGAGTCAGAAAATTACTTCAAATAAAAGATAAAAAATCTCGATAAGATATCAATGACAATCCAACCAAATCGTGGAACTGAAAATGGACCTCCTCTTCATCGCTTTCATTCTTGGCGACTTTGAGCAAGCTAAGGACTTGATAAACAATTAGAGATATCTCAGCCAACTGGTGAAGAAGAATTTATGCTTGTTATCAGTGCTAATCAAGTACTCAGTATCTTCAAGAAAGTCGAGCTCTTGGAGGGTGGTGTCATGCAAGTAATGCATGGAGTTACAAATGACCTTCTTCAACTCAAAGGCTCCTTGTTTATGCTTGTTATCAATGAAGATCAATTGCTTGAATGACGAGATTGTTATTGTGCAACATTGAGTGAGTCAGTGATCGAGGAGTCTGATAGTTTGTCATAGTGGCCTTCAAGAGAATGTGTTAATGGTAAGGTGAGGTGAGGGGTTGATCAGGCAGAGATTTCGGGCATTGATTATGGCAGGATGGCGGCAAAGGAGATTTTGGTGGAGAGGAAGGCGCGAGTTATGGAGAAGGAGATTACATCAGTGATGGCTTAGAATATGTGGCTTCTCCTTTAGCAGACTAATGGGTGAAGTGGGATGAGATGGCAGAGGCGCAACAAGCCATGGTGGCTTAGGGGTGGTTGTGGCCATTATAACGACATTGCATATTCGGGCTCAAGGGATGCCTCACATTCGTTGGAGGCAACCTTCTCTTGGACTTTAGGCACAAGCAACACAAGAGCTATAGGAGTCATTGGTTCATCCGCCTTAGGTACAATGATGATAATAATGATGCTTAGAGGTGTCGATGTTAGGGGATGGATTAGTTGTTTGTAATGACTAGGAATCCTCGTGCATCTTCAAGACTTTTATCGAGCATAATATCAAGGAGGTAGGATCCTCCTTGATATCCTCGTCCAAGCAATCAATGATGAGAGGTGCCTTGGTGGATGACTTCGAGGTTGTTGCTTTCTATACCAGCTTAATACTCTTCTTTTTATATCATCCCAAACTTGTTTCCTTTGGCTACAAGTAGATACCATGGTTACATTGGGTTGTAAGTTGACGCAAAAAGAGGAAGAGGGAGGGAGATAAAAAGTTGTTGAGTTGCAAGGAAAAGAGAATAGGAGAGTCAGTTTAGGATTGAGGTGATGCTAAGGTGGAAATGGTCTTTTGGTGGATGGGTTGTGGTATTTATGAATGTGGAGGGTCAGTTTCTTGATGGATGAAATATGATGGAATCGTACCATGGATATGTTATGATGCCTTATAACTGTTGATTCCCTGATCATCGTGTCAGGTGAATTGATGGTGTACTATGTATTACCTGTTGGAGAGAATTGATGGTCGTTAGTTTTTAAGTAAATCCGGTTGAGTTCTAAAGCAATTTAAGTTGGCTCCAATTGTCATAATGATTTGACTTCACGATGTGATATATGTTTTCACAAGGTTTGACCAAGGCACTTAGATCATGTTGTGATTCGATTTGGGTCTTTTGTTTGACCTGTCACACATACATCATAATTAGTCATCACACGTGTGACTTGAGTGGTATCACATGCCACTATTGGCAAAGATTTCCTGAAAACTATGAGGAAAACACAAATTAGTAAAAAAACAAGTTGATGCATGTTCGGGTTTTGCCTTCTCTAATTATCATATGTTTGTTGCTCATTGAGGTTAAGAGCTATTAAGTCATCCCTCCATTTGAAAACAATAAATTAAAAAATAAAGGTGATTATTCCTTGGTTGCCTCCTAGTGAGTCCGGAGTTCTTTTAATTCCTTCAACTCGTCATAGGTGGTTCTATCAACATGTGGATCTCCATATGTAGGTGAAATGATTCCTTCACGATATTGCATTAATCCTCTGGCCATTCCTTTAAACTTATCTATCTCGGAATTCATCAATTTTACTATTCCATAGTTGAACATTTAATTGATAAAAAAGAGTCTTGATCAACGTGCCTTTAATTTTACCTAGAAGAGATTGATGTGAAAGTTGAATAAGATGACTTTGTCACCTTCTTTAAAGCACTTCTTCATAATCTTTCTATCACGCCATAATTTGGTGTTCTCCTTGTAGATTTCAAAATTTCATAACCTTCAAGGTGCAATTCTTCTAATTCAACAGGTCGTAGCATTCTCTTTGTTCTCATAGACTCCATGTCTATGTTTATCTCCTCGATTGCCCAATACATCTTGTGATGCAATTCAATAAGCATGTGGCATGATTTTTCATAAACAAGATGATAAAAAGGATTGTACCTAGAGAGGGTCTTGTACGTTTTGCAATAGGCCCATAAGGCTTCATTAAGTTGGTTACTCCAATCCTTCCTAGATTTGGCCACCATAATCTTTAGGATAGCTTTTGTATGTCAGTTGGATAATTTGATCCACTATTATGCGGATGATATGATGTCGCGACCACGAGGGTGATCCCTTGCTCTCACGTTCAAGTGTTTTCTCATTGTTATGCATCCCTAACTAACTTATCTACACTTTGAAAAGTGTCTTTATTCATGGTGTCCCAAATAAAGTTAGGGACACTAGGAATTGCATTGCCAACATGCATCTCCAATATTAAGATGCCATAGTTTTTGTCACTATCTAGCTTTGTTAAGTTATAGATTTTATTTCTTTTATTGATTACTTACATCTCCAACATGAAGAAGACACGATTTCCATTGGTTTAAGGAAGCTCCAATTGATGCTAATTGTTGCATCTCAATCAAACTCACCTACATTTATAAAAAATATCCTCATTTTTTGTGACAAAATTTTGTTGCATTAGAAATATTATTGTGCCTTGAAATATTATACCATGTACTCAAAATTGAAAAAAAAAATTGAGAGAAAAAAAAGAGAATATGTGGTGGTATGGACCCTTATAAATATGGGTTAGGGTTTTATGATGTATTCTCTTCTTCTGACTTAGTGAAAACTCTTTGGTGGCGGCCTCCTTTGCCCGTGGATGTTTCCCTCTTGTTCACATTGATCAAGAGAGTTTTACCACGTTTAAAATCTGTGTGTCAATCTTTCTTTCTCGTTTTTATTCGTTGTTTTGATTCTTGGTCGATCCCTCGCCCTATATATTCTCAACAAGAAACTTTAATATTGTTAGGTTACATGTATTCTTTATTGGATTTCACTTATTTTTCTAACATAAATGAGATATTACATGCAAAAATCAATCACAACACATCAAACACTAAATAAATTATTATTAATCATGAAAGTTCCAAATATACATAATGAAACAAGTTACATCACAATTTGACATGCATTTCCATCACATAAGTTTAAGGACTTCTCATTGATTCAGAGCAATGACCAACCACCTTCTCATGATCAATACACTTGTGAATGCTCGCCGAAGAGTTGAGACGCTTGGAAGCAGCTTATACTTGGAGGGGCATATATTCACAATCGTGCACCACTTGGGCGTACACTTGTGGATGGATGATCATGAGGCCTGCAAGCAGAGGTGCCTTTTCTCCAAGGCACTCGTGCTCACAAATGGTCTCCTCGTTCCTCTTGGGCTCCCACAAAAAGTCTCATATTAAGGTTGGCTTTGTTGCTTGGTACTTGCTTGAGATAACAAGAGCTAAAGACCGATGACTCCGTGAGATGGAAGCCATTCTATTGAGATGGAATCCCAAAATTTTTTAGTTATGAAAAATAATAACCTATTTACTAACAATAATTTTTTTTAAAGGTAACAACTATCAAACAAATATTCTCAATAATTTTTTTAAGTCCAATGTGACACATAATGTTTTTCTTTACTTTGAATTATGTCATAGATAAAAATAATTAAATTATATCATGATTTACTTAGTTCTACATTTGTTAAAATAAAGTTAACAAATTTATAAATGATTCAATATAGTATATTTTTCAAATATTTTATACTCAAACAGAATATTCCACTATTTTATCATAGACCCAAAACATATATATATATATATATATATATATATATATATATACATACAT
>LTAE01001837.1:25812-36405 GCA_001647135.1 Pontederia paniculata | reverse complement strand
ATAGACACAAAACATATATATATATATATATATATATATATATATATATACATACATATGTTGTAATTGCTTGTGATTATTTTCTCTCATCTACTTTTTTAAATCTAGAGGTGAAGCACAACTAGGATTTGTCTCTAATTTTTATATTTAAGTTAGGGACATCATTATAACGTGTTGTAAATTTTAAACATTTAAGAACAAAATTGAAATTGTGACTTTATAGTTCAACAAAAAAGACAACACAATAATAAACATCCTTAAATATGAACACAAAAAAATTTAGAGAACTGTTATGTCCTTATATGGACATTTTGTTGTAGTGTCTCTATGCCAACAAATAACCCAACATCGTCATTAGGACCTTAGGTGGTGTTGCCACTAGAATAAGGTTGTTGTCGATCTTCTCCTTATTCTCCAAGTTAGCACGAGCTCTCTCGGAAGAAATATCCTCTCTACCACAAATTATGACATCTCTAAGAAAAAATATAGTAAAGAGGCGAAATTCTTAACAACAATAAAAAATTATTTTCACATATAATTTTCGCATTGCGTTTGACAAAATCAGTGTCAATCAAAGTAAAGTATGTGATATGTTTCTTTAGAGAGGTTTCTTCAAATTTATGCAGAGTATATAAGTGTTGCTTTAGTCTAAAGCAGTATTCCTAAATGCTTTCAAACTTCGATCATGCATTGACAATAGTTTTTTTTTCAAAGCAATATTCTTAAATGCTTCATCTCCGACACAAAAATGAATCATAAAAAAGCTTTATCTCTTAGTTTCACCAATTTAGTATTGAACACATCATTAGGCTTCATTATGATCGTCATTCTTTTCGCCTTATCTCATCAAGAGAGGCAACTTCTTCATCTACTAGAGATAAATTTGATGACTAATCAAATTTCTTGATCTCAATCTTGATGGTAGACATGTTGTAGAAGGAAAACTATAATCATCCAAAAATAATCAAGAAAATTAGATAAATAATTATTAAAAATAAATTGTACAAAAATTATAACGCTCCTTAAAGCACACTCCGTCACCTGGCAGAATGTCCTCTTGAGGACGCTACGGACTTACTTCTTTGGGCTTTACTTGGACCAATTGACCAACTAACATTATAGACATGTCATACAGAAGCCAACATTTTCAACTATAACATCTTCAACTAAAGAAATAAAAGTCGAATACATAAGTTCAAGGAAAAGACTGAAAGCAACTACTATATCCAAATAGTAGACATTTTGAGTTCTTGACCATCATGAGTCAATTAGGATTCTATTCTATGTGCAGAATAGGCCATCACCTCTTGTGCCATCAACACCTATTCATATTCCTGAATACCTGGAGAATTGAACTTGCAAGGGAGGCAACCTCCCGTGAGTTATGATGCTCAATATGTAAAGATCATATATAAAGTTCTCAATATGTAAAAGAATATAATTGGACAATGAGATTTGTCATATTAAATATGCATATCAAAACTATTATCGACTATAGTGGGCAACCAATATGACCATTACTTGTATCACTAATCTCAAGTTTCACATTGATCTTCAATTTTTCTTTCAATAGCATAATCCATTGGTGACAGGAATATCATTTGTACCTTATCCTAAGATGCTCATATCTTCCTTGTTAAATATATTCAAGTCACCTATAAACTTATGACCATTTTACTCTTCCTCTAATTATATTCCCTAAAGTGAAACAATCATTACACACAATAATGAGTTTTATCAATGCATTGAAGATTTTGATATACCCTGATGCCTTATAGCTAGCTAGGCCATGAGATCTCGCTATAACATAAATAAAAACTCAGTAATAGTTCCCGAAGGAACTTATTATCCCACGTTAGAAATCCATGTTAACAATAGGAATAAATTCCTCAATTCATTAGGACTCATCCTCTTCATGCATAGATTCAATCACAACCATTACATATTTTAAATCCTATAATTAGTTGAGTTATATTATCGTATAAGGACAATTAGACTTACAATATTTATCAAATCATCTCCAATCAATCAATACAATCGAATCATATACAGATAGGGGAGCAAATTAAATCAATGGGATGTCCTATGAGGGAACACGGCCCATGTCGGAGGTCGACACAACATGTGTTGCCTTTCATGAGAAAGCCTTCATTCGGACGAGGACGAGGTTCAACCGAATGCGATCCGTGTTCTAAGCGGTATGGGTGATCCATGTTGTATCAATTTTAATATGATTTGAGATGATTCAGGGAACATGGGCCGCATCAGAAGCTGACACAATCCATTTTAGGGTTATGGTCTCTTTACCATTTTTTGTGGGAAACATTGGTTGTGCCAGGGAGCACACAACCTATTTCTTACCATCTACATGAGGGTTCCCAGAATGCGGATCGTATATTAAAGAATGCGGTCTATTTTATGTCGAGGGTTTCTTCCTCCCTCTTGTGTTGGAAGAACATGATTTGCGTCGAAATCCTACACGGCCCATGTCTTACATGGCTCCAGTGCTATTCGAGGAACGTGGACCATGTTGTGCATGACACGATCCATGTCTAGGAATTCTGTTACTATTGATTTTAAATATAATTTTCATGTTGATTCTCTTCTTTAAAGCGATCATAAATCTGAGGAAGAGGTGATAAATTTTCACACAAACTTATATTAATTATTATTCTATTGGATATAGAGAACCCTATTGTTGTTCCTAATTACATACCTTTCTCGTGAGAACGTTATCTCCTAATTGTCTCTCGTTCTAAGTTGTCCTTCTCATTCCTCCTTCGCGAAAGGTTGCCTTCTCCTTCCTTCACGTGTTGTTGATCTCTATCAAACTCTCTTGATGCAAATCCCAAGCACGAAAGCTAAAGAGAAAGGGTTCCTAGGAGGAGAGAAACAATTCTTACCTCCAAATCCAGAGAGAGAGAGGGAGACTCACGATGGCTGGGGAGAAAAATAATAAGCTTAGGGAAGAATTTTTCTGGCAAGGGGCTTATATAGATGATAATTAGGACTTTTAGGTACAATTAACTTCGTAACCCTAATTTAACTAAAACTCGAACTCTGACATGCATGAGACATGGTCTATTTTCTACTTCGATGTTAACTTGTCGTGATATGGACGCAACACGTCCCACATCATTTTTTAACACGATCGTGTCGGTCTTTTAGTTTTTGAAATTATGGGTATTTCATGTGTCAGATGCAACACAACCCACGTCTAGGTTGGACACAATCCGTGTTGGGTCATGGTTTTGTATCGGGATGTTACATCATAACTTCCTTAAATTAAGTTCGTCCTCAAATTTAGTCCTAACTCATATCAATATATTGTACAAATTTTCATCTATGTATTATGGGGTAATATTTCATCATCTAATTTTTTGGATAACTTCCTTAAGAATAAAGTCCATTTTCTAGCCCACAACATTATAGAGGTATGGTTCAATGGACATATTTATGGTGCCACAGATATGGGGTTCTGGTTCTTGTGCAACCCTCAAGTCGTATACCATGTCTGTTGGTGCAAGGTTAGGAGGGCCTCTTGTTCCTCGACCATCTTGATCTTCCTTCCTTCAATGGAGTAGTCCTTTATGAAATGGTCATGCTTTCAAAAAGTTAAATCATGCACTAGACCTACGATGGCATTCCCCGATGTGAAATCTCTGACAATACAAGCATGTCCCATTATCCTATTGTCATTATTGTTGGGGTTGGGTATCACGCAGTTCATAGGGCCTTGCACGATAGTGTGATGCTCTCTCCCATCTGCTACGTTGGCCTATTTTCTATCATCCCATCTAACTCTATCTCAATTTGGGGGTGCAAAGTAGAGCCTTCTCCTTTTAGGTCTTCACCCAGTCCTCGTGCTCCTTTTCTAATTCTAAGACAAGTTCAATGGCATCTTCTAGAGTCTTGCAATTCCCACCCATGACCTTGGCCCTAAATTTAGAGTGTAACTCATTGACAAACCTCTTCGTTCTAATTTTTTTCATTTTTGTCAAATGTACAATATTTCTCGAGTAGGAAGAACTTGATTAGGTACTATTCTACTAACATACCATCTTTTTCAGGCGCAAAAACTCTGGTATTGAGGTAAGTAGTGAGCTTCAAAAGCCTCCTTAAAGTCCTTCCTTGTGATAGTATCATGATTTGCAAATTTTGTACTTTTAGTGACTTTCCAGCAATCGTTGACATTGTCTTTGAGACGGTTGATGTCGTAGGTGAACTTTCATCCTTTAGCACATGAACTTCTACATACTTAGAGACAACTAAGAAATGTCTCTCATTAGGCTCTAATATCTTGCTTTAACGCCGCCAAAATTATACTCCGCCATCTGACAGAATGCCCTCTTGGAAAAGCTACGGGCTTACTTGTTTGGTCTTTACATTGACCAATTGACTAACCAACATCATAGACACTTCATATAAAAGCCAATATTTTAAACTAAAACATCTATGAAACTAAAAAAATAAAAGTCTAATATATAAGTTCAAGGGAAAGATTAAAATAAACTATTAAATCCAAACAATAGACATCTACTAATTAGAGTTCTTGATCATCACGACTCAACTAGGATCTTATTCCATGTGAACAATAGATCATTAAGAACAACATCACCTCTTGTACCAACTACACCTATTCATAGTCTTGATTACCTACTGAATTGAATTTGCAATCGAGGCAATCTCCCGTGAGCTATGATGTTCAATATGTAAAAATCATATCTGAAGTTCTCAATATGCAAAAGAATATAATTGGACAATGATATTTATCATATTCAATATGCATATCAAAACTATTATCAACTATAATGGATAATCAATATGACAGTTACTTGTATTAATAATTTCAAGTTTCACATTGATCTTCAATTTTTCTTTCAATAACATAATCCATTGGTGGCACGAATATCAATTGCACATTATCCTAAGATGCTCATATCTTCCTTGTTCGATATATTCAAGCCACCTATTATCTTATGACCATTTTATTTTTCCTCTAATTATCTTGTCTTAAGTGAAACAATCATTACACACAATAATGAGTCTTATCAATGCAATGAAGATTCTGATAGGTCCTAGTGCCTTATGGCTAGCTAGTCCATGGGATCTCTCGGGCTTAAATAAAAAACTTATGAACAATAGTTCCTGAAGGAACTCAAATAACCCACTTCTGAGTTTGTGTTAATAGTAGGGTTAAACCCTTAATTCACCCGGGGTCATCCTCTTCACGGATAAATCAATAACAATTGTTACATATTTTAAATCCTATCATTAGTTGAGTTATATTATTATTTAAGGTAGCTAAACCTACATTGTTCATTAAATCATCTCCAATCAATCAATATAATCAAATCATATACAGATAGGGAGCAAGTTAAATCAATGGGGGTGTCATATGAGGGAACACGACATGTGTTGCCTTTCATAAGAAAGCCTTCGTTTGGATCTGGGTGGTTTTCAACTAACGTGGTTTGGGCTTTAGGAGACATGGTTTGCGTTGAATCAATTTTAATCCAGTTTGAGATGGTTCTGAGAACATAAACCGCGTTAGAAGAATACACGATTGTTTTAGGGTTAGGATTTCATTGCTATGTTTTGTGGGAAACACGGGGCATGCCAGGGAGCGACATGACTTGCATCGGAAGCCTACACAGCCCGCATCCTTACATGGCTCCGACGCTATCCAGGGAACAATAACCATGTTGTGCATGACACGATTCGTGTCCAAGGATCCTGTTACTATTGATTTTAAATATAATTTCCATGATGATTCTATTCTTAATGTGATCATGAAACCTAGGAGAAGGGTGATAATTTTGACATAAAATTATACTAATTACTATTTTATTTCATATAGAGAGTCTTATTGTTGATCCTAATTACATACCTTTCTCGTGAGAATGTTATCCCTATTCGTCCCTCGTTCTAAGCTGTCCTCGTTCCTCCTTCGTGAAAGACTATTTTCTCTTTCCTCCACATGTTGTTGATCTTCGTCAAACTCTCCTAATGCAAATCCCAAGCATGACGTCTAAAGAGAAAGAGTTCTAGCAGGGAGAGAAATGATTCTTACCTCCAAATAGAGAGAGAGAGAGAGAGAGAGAGAGAGAGAGAGAGAGAGAGAGAGAGAGAGAGATTCATGATGGCTAGGGAGAAAAATAATGATATTAGGAAAGAATTTTCGTGGCAAGGGGTTTATATAAAGCAAAATTAGGATTTTCAGGTAGTTTAGAACGCAATTAACTTCGTAACTCTAATTTAATTAAAACTTGGAGTTTGACATATAGGCAACACGGTCTGCGTTCTACTTGAATACTATCCATTTTCTACTTCAATTGTAACTTGTATTTCATGTGTCGGATGCAACACGACTCATGTCCAAGTTGGAGACGGTCCACGTTGGGTCATGGTTTTGAGTCCGGGTATTACAAGAATATCATGGAATCAGTCTTTTGAAGTTGTTGAATTAGAAGTGGATGCACATGGCCTATTGAAAAGGCCTAAACTGGACTATGTTAAAATAACAATAACATCATATAAGTGAGTTGAATATGAACATAGTCTAGCTAAAACAAACTCTCAACACATGGCTTTTGGTACATAAGAATTCTAAAGAGAGCTCAACACAATAGGCAAACATGCATACCTCAAATTGGGCTAGTCAGTCTACTGACATGAACGAGCCCTATGGTATGCACAAGAGCAAAATATCCGAATCAAAGTTCCTCTCAAATGCACACTAAAGTCTACCAAAAACTAGTATAAGTGGGCTAGTGTGCACATGGCTGAGGCAGCAAACATGATGTTGACTTAGTCGCACAATGATGAAGCCATGTGAAGAACAAGCTGTCTAAATGCAAACATGTAGTTCAATAAAATCGCACAAACACATTACACGACATAATCCACGAGAGCCGCGAACTAACACCTCCAAATCTGATAGGAACAATAGCACAATCCGAAGATGATGATGCTTCGACAAACGACAATAGCAAAGTAGAAATCTTCAAACTCCACAAGTCCATTCCTTGAATCCAATGAGGAGAGAATAAGTTGTGTGATCCAAATGCAAACAAGGCTGCTCTATAGCAGATGATGAACAATAAACTAAAATCTCCTTTCAACCTTGAAGCTTTAATACCATTTGTTAGAACAACATGTGGGGAAATTTTATAAGTTTTATCACCGGGATCAATGATCCAACATAACCAAAAGAATAAGAAAGATGAGTTGATAACATCTATAAGAGTGTTATAAAATAAAATAAAAGATATACATGACCTTCAAAACATACATCTAATAAATCCAAGTATATTTTAATATAATATTTAATAAAAGATAATTTACTCATTGAATTTTTTTCATCATAATTATGATCATCTAGAAAACAACTGTATGACATTTGAATGATCTAATTTGACTTTATGATTATTCTCATTCCCTAATTACTTAATGATCTTTTTATTTTTAATTATGATGATTTTGTATGATATAATATTATTTTTTATGATATAAGATCTTTGTTACAACTAAGATGTCGTGTTTGCATTTTAATTAAAATATTATATATAATCACATTGAAGTATTATCACAAAAAAAAATATTTAAGATTTAAATGTTATTATACTAAATTATAGACCAAAATAATTACTAAAAGGGTGATTTATTTCAAATGTTTTAGGATTTAAGGAAAGAAAAAAAATTGTATGTTGTTTTCCGATTTAGAAAAGTTACGATCGACACAAAATAATTTTCAATTTAACCGAAAAGTTGTATAAAAATTAAAGAAAACATATTTTTTTTCTCTTTTGAAGTCTTCATCAGTATATGTAAATAATTAATAAATAATTTAAGTGTAATTTTTATTACATAACAAACAACATCAAATGGTTTTTTTGCTTTTCATCCCAATAATCATTAGTTATATATCAAACATAATGACAACATGGTCACCACATTGACTAGGTAGTGAGTACCAGACCATTATCACCTTAACTAATTTAATATCATCTTGAGTTGCACACTTGATTATAGTGGGTGAGGCTCTCATGGCAAGGACTCAAACTTGAGTCTCGAGTTGCGCATCTGATTATAGTGGGTGAGATTCTCATGATTCTATAATATGCAAGGACTAGAACTCAAGAATCGTCAACAACCAATCTACCCATAATGCTACTCTTCTTTACCCATTGTTTTTTTTCTTAATTTTTTTTGGATGCCCTTAATGTTTTGCTCATTCTACCCATAACTATCTTTTCATATTGTCATAAATGATATATAACTTTATATATACTATTCTCATGACTTCATCTTTTTCTCTTGTTAAAACGTTGATGATGATATTTATAGTTTCATATCTTGTAATACATTATAACTGAACATTATGGTAATAGTCTTCACAAAAAATTGTTAATATTGTAATATGGATTCAAATGACAAATTATATACCTTTTAAGAGAAGAAATAAAAGATTGAGATACTAAAGTTGCCTTTGCTAAAGAAAAGTATAAACAAAATTCATGCTACTCCACTATTTGAATCAAGGATTCCCATATTTGAACCTTTTATATTTTCTTATAGAAAAAGGAGCATGTAGCATAAGAAAATTACCTATAATTTTAGGTAAAAAAAATTGTAGCTCTTGTGTCTCAAATATTCAATTTTTTTGGCCCAAAATTATTGATAATTTTGGATAATGTGCTACATGCTCATAAGCCCCATTTTCTATTAGTCGTCTTCAACCAATAAAATTGTTTGTTGCTTCAGTATTTTAATTTTCTGTTTTTTCTTATTAAAAGATAAAATATAATGTTCACGATTTTTTTTCATTTGGATCCATATTGCATTATCGACATTTGTTTGAGTGAAGATTATTAACATAATCTCCAAGCATAAAATGTGTTATACGTCTTGCATATCACCAAAAAAATAAAACAAAGGAGTAGTTTGTCATGGTATAATTAGAAATATGGAATATAAATAATAGAAAGTAAAACTTCTGCGATAATTTGTATTTATAAGAGTTATTTTTTTGTTGTTTGTATAGATGTAAATAAAATTTTAAAAAATAAATTATGTTTTTGGTTGAAGTTTAGAATATGATGTAAGTGATTAATAATTAGAATAAAAGTATAATTTAATATTAAAAATTAAATATTTTATCATGTGGATATTTGATTTATTTATATGTATTATGTAATTTTTTATTTATTTTATTGACTTTCTATTTTATTTTACTACCTATTATTCTATCATTTTTAATTATATGATCGTTTTTTTAGATTTAAATAACTTTATTTTTTATCAAGATATTTTAAATTGATATTTTAATGTTTTCCTTACTTTCTCTTTGTTATTATTTTTTCGAGCATAATTCTGAAATTGGTTGATAGAATATTTACTATAATTATTAACTTTAAATTTAATATGCTTAAATTTGTATTTCATACAAAAGCTATAGAAAACAAGGTGTTGTTTAAAATTGGCCCAAATGTAACAGAAAAAAAGGTAAAGAATGATTATTTTTGCTGTTTTATTTTCTATTAAATATTTCATATTTTTATCTTTTGTAATTCTAAAAAATAAAAAATAAATTTATATATATACTTTATTTTTTGTTTCTTTTATTTATAATAAATGTAGACTTTTAAAATATAATTTTATTTAGTTAGTATTCGTTTGATTTTCATTTCATTAGTTATATTTTTTATGTGCTCCCATTATTCAAAACAAATAATATTAAAATTTAAAAGTTTCTAGCATAATTTTAATCTTTATTGGCTGAGAAATCATTTATTATGATTTTTTAATCTTCTTTAAATATGCTATATATATATATATATATATATATATATATATTAAGTAAATCTCTTTCGGACTCCTCAGATACTCTTTTTAAAATCGAAACAATATAATTTTTTCGAATATAAAAAGACTAAAATTTTGTGCGAATCAAATTTTAAGTATTTTTTAGTTTCATATTTTTTTGAGTTACGTCCTAATATTAAAGGACATGGCTCCCAATATTTTTCTTATAATTTTCAACTAAAAAAAACAGCTGAAAATATGCGCTCATGCCCCAACTTCCTTCAGTCAAACGAAAGGGCCCTTTTGACCAAGCCATGCAAGCGGGGGACTGGAGTGTGAGGCACTACGAAATTTACTACCCAAGCTGATTTGGCACCCTCCCATTGGCGGCCAACTGGACCACGTTTTCCAAGTAAGACTGGCAATGCGTAGTTTTCCAAGAGTTTCTAATAAATAAACAATTACTCTTCAAAGTTTTTTTTTTCGGTTACAATTACTCTTCAAAGTTGATGCATGAACATACGCAGTTACGCACTCATTATTATGCCAAAGTATTTTATCATTATTCATATGATATTTTTCATCGTGCACGTCCTATCAAGTCAAGTTACTGCTCATAATTCGATCATGTAGTAAATTTGATAGTTTTATTGTCGACAGAAACATAGTGCTGGAAATTCTATGGATGCAATGAATTAATGAACAGTCAAAGGACACGTTATTGGAAAAGTGATCAAGCTTTTGTTTGGCTTAAAATTATATATATATATATATATATATATATAT
>LTAE01001837.1:0-16778 GCA_001647135.1 Pontederia paniculata | reverse complement strand
CGGTCGCCCTTTCTTCAGCTCTGATCGACCGGTCTTCCTTGACTGCCCTTTATATCTTGGGTCGACCGTATATGCCTCCTCCTCCATACACTTTGCTGTTTATATAACATCCTCCTCCTTCCACTGGTCGATCGTTTATATCCTTAGGATGCCCGCTGCACACATATGATTCTTCATGATGTGTATTACATGTGCAGTGGTCGTCCATTCCTTTAGCTCAGGTCGATCGTTGTACTGAACTTGTCTATGTCCTATTATAGAAATCAGCTCAACCAAGTTCATTAGTACAGACTGAGTTCACTTACAAATTTGTGATCATTCAAAACCAATCTTGGGATCTTAGATTCAACATCATCTATACAACGCATCCCAGGGACGCCCTAGTTGTTCCCATGGAAATTGCCAACGTCTTGACGGATTCCTAAGCGCTCCACACCGAGACCAAGCGACTCAAAGCCTTCAGCCGCGGCCCTGCCTGCAGGAAATAAGGACCGAGGCAAGGCCACATCTGCCTGTGGCAAGTCTCGACGCGCGCCCTCGTTGCATCCTCGATCAACTCCCGTGAAGCCAAGGGATCCTAAAGCTCCGGATAACAAGCAAAAGGATACTGATGCGTCGAGAGACAAGTTTCCAGTGGGTGAATTTGTCCGAGTGAAGCTGCCTCGCCAAGGCGACAACTCTCGTGGACAACGCTGTCGCTTCCAAGGCCCTTTCCGTATCGTGAAGAAGGTAGGCAAAGCAGCATTCAAGTTGGAGCTTCCCTGAAGTCTTCAATAATACCCCGTGTTCCATTGGGACTACTCAGAAGATGCCATGGAGTTGAGGCAAACTCCCAATGCACCAAGCCGAAAAAGTAGACGCTCTGCAAGCCTCTAGAAGTCGACGCCGAAAGGATCTCGACGGACGAAGAGTCAAAGTGCGAAGTTCAGACTGAAGATGAAGACCCTGGATAGCCCGGATCAACGACGCCGACTTTGGTGGGGGAGAATGTCATGGGTCATCTCTATGGCCTGCTCAAACATCGATGCTCCGTAGCCCAGCAGCGTCGCACCGTGCCGAGGCCATGCGCTAGCGCACAGCTCCGCGCGTCACCGTTTTCATGGGCCACGCCAACTTTTGTCTAAGGACTTAAAATGAATGCTCCCAAGTTATCTTTACTGCTTTCTTAGGATTTCCCATGTTTTTAGCCCTGTGTCCGAGGAACACATCAACGTTTTGCAGGTCTGCCCACTAGTGGGATTATATAGAGGTACAGTAAAAATGCACCCCCTGGCTGGTCCTTCACGCCATTCTTCGTCACTCTACCCCCTGGGTCTATTGTATATTGGGGAGAAGCATGTCATCCCCACCCCGGTTGTAAGCATTTTGCCTTCTTTAATGAAAAAACTCTCATTTCCCAAGCAATCATTTTTTCTCGTTGCCCATGCAAACGTTGATGTTTTCGGTGTGCATGTCACAATAGCGGACCAACGCTCCGCATTATGACCGAATCGCCCTTCAGTGCGCCCGCGCCCCTTCGGAATGCTGCCACTCCAACGCTCCTTTTGACGTCGCCTAAGTGCTACCGCACAGGACAAGTTCTCGCTTAGACGTCGCCGCTCAAGTCCCAAGCATTGACGCACAGGACGCTCCGCGCTGCCTGCTCAAGAGTCGCCGCTCAGGACGAGTCTCGCAGCCTACTCAAGCGTCGCCGCTCAGGACGCTTCGCTCAGCCTACTCGCACTCGCCGCACAAACTCCGTGTCCTATGGGAGAAGCGTCGCTCGAGTATCCGTCAAGTGCCCACTCAAGCTTCGTTGTACAATCGTTGTCAAGCGTCCGTCTTGACGCTCTGCACAAGACATCAAGCATGATATCGCTCCGCGGCTCCGTCGTGTCCCAAGACTTCTGCTGCTCACATACTCAAGGCCCGCTCATTCAGGCTTGTCTAGGCGGCCCACTCGCCTAGACGCCGCACGTGGCCGTCTCCGCACAAACGCCCCATGACACTAGCCTCCCAAAATCACTTGAGTTGCTAAAGAATCTCTATTATTATTATTATTATTATTATTATTATTATTATTATTATTATTATTATTATTATTATTATTATTATTATTATTATTATTATTATTATTATTATTATTATTATTATTATTATTATTATTATTATTATTGTGTTTTGACAACTAAATGTAATTTGATTATTGTTGATTTTGATAAGGCAAAATCAACCTAAAAATCAAAGTGTGTAAACTTTTGATCATCTAACTTCGAAATCATAAATTTTTAATTCTCGAATTTTATAAAAGAAAATGTTCAATTCATGTAAATAAACTTTTTTTTCTATTTTTAAATACTCTTTTCTTTTTCTCTATATTTTTCTTTTTCTTTCTCATGTTTCTCTTACCTCTGTCTATTTTTTAATCTTTTACTTATTAAACTTTATATTTATTTGATAATATAATTAGAACAATCCTTTCAATTTTATATTATCCTATACAATTATCTCGCTATTTTTTTTCTATTTCCCTTGGATTATTTTAAATTTAATTTGACATTTTTTTATTATGTTATGTATAAGATCAAGTCTGCATTATTTATTACAATTATTTTTTATTACATTATGTTAAATATATCATTTTAAAATAATTAACTATTATAATTTTTTATTCAATTAACATTGTTATTTATGTAAAATATTTTTTTGCTTTTGGTTCCTAAATTTTATGCAAACACCTAATATAATTAATTTATCAAATTAATTTTTAATTTTTATTATTATATTTTAATTCATCCAAACACTAACTAACCTTAAAATCTCTATAGATAATGCATACCCATCCCGGGCCTCCACCATATTAGTGTGGATGAGTGAATGAATCATTTGAATTTACTTTAGTTCAAGTTAAAATTTGGTTGTAATGCCCCAAATCCACACATTGCTACGTGACAAGCATAATGCGAAAGTAATAACTTTAAAATAAAACTCTTTTAATAAGTCTAGACAATGAAGCATCATTTTTACATCTGTTCGAAAATAAAGAAAAGACATAACTAATAAAATTCAGCTAGACTTCTGTCATGTGCAAGCATCAATGCATCATCATGATCATATGTGTCATTAGTGTCACCACATATAAGTTGTGTTCATCGCATGCAAAATCAAAAGCAGAGAGACGATTCTCCCATGAGCGATAAAACTCTTAAAGGAAATGCAATAGAAAAAAAATATAAAGACATGATAAAGATTAATAACATAATAATAATGTTTTCATTTACTTTACCTATTTACCTTTACATTATCTCCTCTGTTGTAACAATATCAGTAATTAATTCGATTGAAAGAACCTCAATTGCATTATTATGAAGCAAAGCTCATTATTCTTTTTTCAATAGGTTCAAGCACAATTCAATCTTTTTTTTTATCCATTCATCATGAGAACATCAATCGCATGAAGATGTGTGGTATCAATATAATCAAGCACGACAAATATTATCATAAGTATCAATTCATTTTTTTATCTTTAATAATGCATATAAGATTCATGTTGTCCTGCGAGAAGATGGCTAGCAAGGTCATAAGCATTCATCAATACTCAATCACCTCATCTCTGAGTTGCAATCAAGATAAGGCTGGATCAAGATAATTTCTGCAATCAAGATGGAGTCATGCAATTAGGGTAGAAAGCCCTACAAACATGAGAAACTTCTGCAATCAAGATAGAATCTTGCAATTAGAGTACAACCCTGCAATCAGAGGGGCCATCCTCTTTAATGCGCTAGTTCAATCACAATAATCAATATATACTTTTTAACTACGATTATTAGCTAACTAGGTTAACATTTGCACATGGCTATCCTAACACTAAGTCCAATCAAATAGATGCAATTAAATATCTTCATGACAATAAAAGGTAGTGATATAATACCCTAAGTTGACACTTTCAATCGGGAACATGGCCCGTGTTAGGGCACCACACAACCCATTTTTAGTCGAGACACTGCCTCGTTTAACACGGACATGGTTCGTTTCCGTTATACATGGTTTGGGTTCAAGGTGACCCGACCCGCATTCCGTTCAACTTCAATTTACCTCCATGACACGGCCAGTGTTCAGGTGTAACATGGTCCGATCATACAATGGTGTTGACATCACGGTGGAACACGACCCACGTCTAAAAGTGGCATGGTATGTTTCTTGCTTGGTGCGAGAACACGGGTTACATTCGAAAACATAGTTGTTTCCGTAAGAGGGAACATGGCTAGTGTCGGGGCACGACATAGTCCATGTCATGTTTGTCGATCCGTTTATGTAACAACGTGAAAAAATAAAAGAAAAGGAGGAGGTAATGAGTTACACCTCACCCCATCTCTCTCTCTCTCTCCCTCCCTCCCTCTCTTTAGTATATGTCTCTCTCTCAATCTACTTCTCCCCCTCTCCCTTAGTCCCTCTCTCTCACGTATCTCTCTCTCAATATCCCACTCCCCTCTCCCTCACACATCTCTCTCTCTCTTCCTCTCACTCTTCTTTCATCTCATGCATCAACACCATGATAGAGGAAAATAAGGAGATAATGTTGATATCGAAGAAAGAGAAAAAAATAAATTAGGATGATTTGATTTCTTCAAAAAGGTAAGTGATTTGAGAACTAAATAATGAAAATTATGATTTCAAATTTGATCTTGTGAAATTTAAATCTATAGGCATTTTTATTTGAGTTTATTTTCACATGTACATATCCATATATATTAGATATTGACATCATAAATTTGTGAGATCATGTTCATATTGTTAGGTACATATTAATCAATTCTGTCTAGATTTGTACTCTCTATTTTAAGTAGATTTTTAATAAGTTATCCTCGTCCAAAAATTGCAAAATGATGCATTAATGCGTAGCTTTTGAGGTCTAGTTTAATTAGGAATTAGTTTCATGTCAATTTAAGGTCTATACAAAATGTTATGGGCGAAATACTAACCCTCTATTATGTTGTCCTGAAATATAGTGTGTCCGACTTGTAAAATATATCATAAATTGAAATAATGAAATTATGAAATATAATTTATGGAGAAGATGCTTGTGCTATCTTGTATTAGCACTTGAAGTTACTTGAAAACGATAATTTCATAAGGAGTTATGAATGTTTAAGGTTCAACTATCACAAATCTTGATATGAAATTGATAGGTGATATTGTAGGATTTGTTTACAATAAATTTTAAGGAGATAAAATGTGTGAATTTTATATGTTAATCATTTGTGAGCCTACTTTCAATGAGAATTGTAATTATTCTAAATATATGTTGGGGGAATTAGTTATAAATTTTATGTTGACATTGTGTTAAAGTTATCTAAGGTTGAAAATGAATATATTTTTGAAGTTGTCCCAAATGATATGTATTTGATATTGAGATGACATAAATAAATTCTAATGATCTTACATGGTCATATTGATGATCAATCATATTATCTATCTTAGCTCTTAAGAGTAATTATGTGAATTACGTGATAAGTTTTGACATATCGTATGTGATCATTCCAGATCCATAATCAATTCTCATAATCTATACGATGACTACATAATCCTTCATGTGTCAAATATGAGTTTATATTAGATTTGGAGTCACTCAATGCTCCAATTGAACTCTTCACATTAAATGATTTAATTATGACATTGCTATGTGATTGTTCTTCTATTTGAATGTTCAAATATTTTATTTGATCCTATATCTAATTGACATGGAAAATGATTTTATATGATTATTTAATTATGTTGTGATCCTCTTACATATCATCCTGATTAAGAAGTATAAAGCAATTATATGATTATACTAATGTCATAAAATCTTTCATGAATTTGATCACTATTGGTTCATATTATGACGATGCATCTATCATAAGACTTTAATGAACTATGATCATTCATATCATAATGGTGTTCAAGTTATATGCCATTTATATGAATCCTTATTTTTATCAATTCATATTATGATTATATTAATGCTATAAAACTTCATATGACATGATTATTATTAGTCCAGAGTGATGATACATATGTTATGAGATTTCATATGAACATGAATTATTATTGGTTCATGATATAATGCATATACTTTATGATTGACCCTATAACATATTACTAATTATATGTAACATAACGAACATAATATTTAATAAAAATATCGCCATTATGTGCTGATTACCGAAAGTAAAGTTGTGTTTATGGTGATGATGTTAAGGACTAGTAATATAATTGTAGTCAAACTACTTAGTTCATCTTGCATGGACTGCTCCCCTCCATACAACAAAAATGATTCTCGAGCATCCTTCCCCTGAAGGGACACCATCGTGATTTGTGCACAAATCATTGACCTTTGGCAATCTTGAGTCTAGACGAACTTAATGATGATCGCTCTTATGCAAAGTCATCCAAAGTCATAAAGTCATTAAATGTAACGTTGAAAATAAATAAAGAGAGAAACATTAATGATAAATTAAGTAATGATGATGATACAAATTATGCAATGATGATGAAAGTAAAATACACACGATGTAATGCAAAGTGCATATGATGCAATGATGCTTAAATAAAGTTCATATGGTGAAAGTGACATAAGGAAAGTAAAGTATGATATAATATCAAAAGTGTGATATGATGTATGATCAGCTCTTTGATCCACTTGATATATTATGATAATGATATTGTATGTTATTAATCTAATAATGATGGTATCTAATGATGATTGGCAATAACCTCTACTTATTTATTCTCATATAAATATTTATCTATCTATCATAATTAATTCATAATATGATCATATTCTTTATGATGTCCTATATCAATATGTCGTAATATTTTCTTATTTTAGTTTTCTATTTGTTCACCTTTAGGCTTCATAACTCACATGAGTATATCTTCTCTGTAATTCGATTCTGCAGAAAATTGATGATGGAGGCGTGCATGCGGCATAAGATGCTTGTGATGATATTGAAGAATATGAACAATAGAGTCTCTTTTTCTTTATTTTTTACGTCATTAAGTTGTATTTTTTTCATTGTAATAATTGTAAAGATGTGGTGCTCAAATATTATTATGTTCTCATACTGCAACACATGTTTATATGTATGTTCATTTTCTATTCCATTTGTATATCGCCTTTTGCATATAGTATGTCAAACAAGTATGCCCCTGTAGCGTCCTAAATGCGCATGTTGCCACATGACAAGGTGTGTTTTTGAGGGCGTTACACTTTAACTCCTACGTCGTTGAGTAACACGGTCCGTGTCAAGAGACGATGCGGTCCATTTTCGAGCGTTCCCATGTACTTCCGCGAAACATGACTGGCGTTCGAACGCACGATCGTTTCTTTTCTGACGAACGTGGTTTGTTTCTCTAGGGACACGATCTGGGTTCGGGCCGTCGGTTGTTGTAGGTCGTTGTCTCCATCTCGTCGTTAGTGGGCATAACTCCGTCGACAATCAAACATAATAACTTTATTTTCACGCAGGAACCTATTCGCTTGTTATTATAAATCCTTTAAAACTAATTTGTTTAGAACTATAAATATTTTTAAAAATAAAATAATAATTTGACTTTGACTCCTGCTTATTTTTTTCCTAATCCTAATCACACATCATCTTATCTTACTATATATTTTTTTTTATTTTAAAAAAATTCTGGGAGGGTGGAAGCCTATGTCTCCTCAAATAATTGCATGTTTAGATATTCTTTCCATGCTCCCGAAGTCCTCTCCCATTTGCCGAAGTGTAATGTATGGGTTCAAGTGGATATAGTTTATAATTTTCCAAGTATTGAAAAATATTTATTAAAGAAAAGATAGGGACCATATTTAGAAAATAGTTGTAACAAATTTGAAGTAATAAATAATTAAAAAACCATTCATCTCCCAAAATAATTCAGGGCTTGAACTCGACTAGCTTTTCTCGATCTTGTTTGATCCATGGGTTTCTTGAAAGAAGTTTCTGGGCTCACATTTAAATTGAGGCCCGACCCGGTCAAATTAAATATTTTTCATTTTATTAAAAAAACTCTTCCCAAAATTGTTAACCATAATTAAAAGTTGAAAGTTGCCAACCAAAAGAAAAAGGCAAGCCAAAGACGGAAAAAAATTGCTACAAATAAAAATGTTCCAAACTGTCGATTTTTCTTAGTTGGCTATCGGGCATTTTGGCAAGCTAAAAAATTAATGGTCGTTCCTGAGTAAATGATAATAATGATGGTGAAAGACTGGAAGTAACATTTAATGTTTTGATTTAAATCAACTTTAATGATTTCATAAATAGTTTTTATTATTAGCAACTAATAAATAAGGTAGAGCATTTAAAACTTCAATTGGAATTTTGTTAATCATGAATACTATGTTTTGCACAATTGTTTTCATTTGTATTTAAAAAAACTTGATTATAAAAAAAACATATAATATTAATAATAAGAAAAAATGTACATGTAACGCTTTCATATATTCGGTTTCATTATCTATTGTTCTATAAATAGTATTCATAATTTTTTTATATTTTAGATATTCTTATTTACCGTGCCCTACATACATTACATTAAAAAAATCACACAATTTTTAAATGCTAATAATAAATAAGAAGTTCCTATTTTTATATATTTGCATAAATTTATTTTTTAAGAAAAAATATATCGATTTAAGCATAACTAACTTGTCATCATAGTAAATTTATATAATTTATGTATGCTTGTTGATTAAATGACTATGTTACAGAGTTCCTTTTTCACTCAATCAATTAGTAAAAATGGGAAAAGTTATTGCCATTAATCAAATTCTCATCCATTAACTAACATCTAATTATTAGCCATTCAAAATGTTAATAATGTCAACATATGAGAAGAGAGATAATCTTATGAAGCATCGTTATTAAGAAAATTGTACTTTAGTATTTAATTCTCTAAATTAAATTATTCATGAAGCATATCATGTTTTTGACAAACAAAGGTATTGATAGAAATCAAAGTATATGAGTCAGATTCCATTTTATAAGTTCGTTAAATTTGATGTGCTACCAACAATCCTAAAAGCTTAAGCCGATAGGAAGAACAACATCTTTATATTTATATTCTTAACACTTCCCCTCACGTGTGGGCCGTTGACAACTTTGGTCCAGCCCAAAGCCCAACACGTGGACAACTAAGGGAGAAAATTAATTTTTAATACGAGCAACGTCGAGGTTCGAACTCGGGACCTTTAGCTCTGATACCATGTTAAATTTGATGTGCTACCAACAATCCTAAAAGCTTAAACCGATAGGAAGAGCAACATCTTTATATTTATATTCTTAACAAAGTTCAAGGACCACCTTTACTTTTAATTTCAGAATAATAGAAACTCGACGACTCAAGTTAGTTTTTGTCTTTCGCACATTAATAAAGATAAATTGGATAGTATAATGTGAAATGTGTATTGCAAATACTAAATAAATGATTTATTAAAGTGCTAAATCTGCAAAGAAAGATCATAAAAAACGAATATCTTGAGAAAAAAAACACATCTGTCAAGAAAAAAAAACACTTCAACCAGCATTTCAACTTTTTTTCGATTATAAAAGAAAGCGGGTGGCCTAATAAAAAAAATGAAAGATAAATTGATAAATAAATTAATCAAATAATCTTCATTCACAAGTCGATTATGCATTTAATTTAATGAGGCATAAAGATATATATACTAATTATTCTATATAAGAAAGAAAGTGGTGCGAGTTATGTAATTATAATGTGTGTGAACAACTGGCTCATTTATGTAGCAAAACTACAAATTACTAATAATATTTTTTTGGAATTAAGTTTATGACAACTTTCTCATTTCAAATGGAATTAAAGACCGTGAGTTTTGATACCACTCATATGACATTTTGTGCTGCATTTAATGGGGCATTAATCCACATTTATCACCACAATAAAAAAAAGATAATTGCACTGCCAAATGTAGCATTCATGCACAATCTTGGCAATAGATTTGGTGACACGTCAATTCCATCGTGTGCATGGGCTGTAGATTCTTATTATGAATTTAAACAAGGCTACGTTTTTCAACTCTTCACTTTCTCTCACCAAACATTTCTTCTTTTTTTAGTTTTTTTCTTCTCTTTTTTTCTTCATTTTTTTTAAATTCCTTTCCTCTATATAAAGCGCCGAAGACATCCTCCTCCATCTCCCTAGTTCTTTGTGTGCGTTTGTGTCTTTGTCCATATGGCAGGAGAGAGAAAGATCGAAGAGGTGCAGGGAGAGATGAAGAAAGGAGAGGAGGTGTTTGATGTGAGCCTCAAGGAGCTCTCCAAGAAGCTTGAGGACTTCGCCAAGGAGAGGGACTGGGAACGGTTCCACAGCCCCAGGAATCTGCTGCTCGCCATGGTACATAATATTTATAGAAATCTTCTATGATTGCAGTAGTTTACTGTGCTTGATGCATTGTAGATTTAGATAGATCATACATGCGTTTGATGATGGCTTAACCGTGGTTGTGATCTTTATTTTCTGCTGCAAATCCTAGAAATGGTGTCATATTTCTGCACTTATCTTGCCCTGTTCCATTAGAAGATAATGAAACAAATTTACAGTCTCTCTCGATATATTCGGGTGTTACTTTTCTTTGTTCCATAAAATGGAGATGGGATCATTTCTTGAAAGGTTCTATTTAGCATGTTCATCACACAAAAAAAGTTTTCTTTCCTTTTAACATAGAAAATAAAGATCTTTCAGAGTTTTTCTCAAATCAACTTCAGAAATCTAATCTGGTGGTTTGCTGTGTGTTGTTTTTTTTTTACTTTAGCTTCCCGTGGTTCCATTATATTTACAGATATGTAGTTATGAACTTATGTTAAACAATTTTCATTTGTCAGAAAAAGAAGTAGTTTCATGCATTTATTCAAGAATATAGTTTGTATTTGTAGACTCGAAATTGTTCATTATAAATTAACAATTTTTTTACTTTTTTCCGACATCTTTCTATCTCCTCTTATGCATGGAGTATAACAGGAAGAGTAATGTAGAAATCATAGGAATTAATATACGTACTGGAGTTCAAAGTTAGAGGTACTGATGTAATGCAGAATTGTTCTCATCTCTTATTATTCCAAACCTGAATCCAGCCACCGAAGGAAAAAAAACACCAAAATAATATGAATTGCAAGCCATCCCTATTTGATGATGTTGAGTAGTATTTAGACTTATTCTAGGATTCCAGTCTGGAATAAAGGTTTGCATAACTGTACTGATTAGTTGTCAACAAGAATACTTCAGTACAATATAAACTCCTGCTCCAACTCTCTTGTCCATATCACTGTAACAAAACACCAGATAGTCTTATGAGAATAATGAGAACAGTTTGATGATGAACAAGAGTTGGTACACATGCAAAGTGGAATTTAATCACATGAAACAGCGATAAGACATGCAAGAAGCTAAATCAACAAGTGAAATAAATGTTAGGTACAATTCAAAGTGTAACCATAAGCTTGAAGATATTCCTTGGTCCCTAAACTCAGATAACTAAAAATTCAGCAGCAAAGTTAACACCGGAAGACTCATTTCCTGTGTGGGGTTTTCTGAAGGTCTAATCTTGTAACATCTCGAAGATCTTTTGCTCAAAAGAAAGCTTCTTCCTTTATGATATTCTTCTCTGACAAACTCATTACAGGGAAAAATATCAGTGGTGTCATCAAAACTTGCATACGGATCCATTAGAATAGAATGAAAGCCAAGCCTATTGGGTCACAATCAATTCATATGTTGCTTGGCATTTTAAGTGGTTTACACATTAAAGCAAAGGAACCAATCAGAGCAGTGACCAAAAAGGTCCAAAGCTGGTGTGGAACCTTACACTCCTTTATTGGTACTTGATGTCCTTAAGAAGAGCATGTAGGACCATGTGGTAATTGTTATAAAGTGCATGATGATTCTGATGCCATTCTAGGAGAGCTTTAATTTCAAGATACATATTATGATAGTGACTTCGGTGCCCCATTCATGGAGTTATAAATCAAAAGTAGTAGTTACACCCTCTCCACACAAAAAAATAGTTACAGCACTGTCGAAGAAACAGTTTTAGCAGAAAACCTTTCATTCTATTCTCTATATAAGAGGAAACAGCATGCAGTAGAAGTTATGCTTTGATTTATAAAGAAAAGGTCATGCTTTTATGTTTTTTTTTCCATCAGCTGCATCAGCACTTACAAGTTTATGATGTCTTTCATATCATAACTTACTGCGTTGCCTCGACAGGAAAAAGAAAAAAGACTTGATATACTTATGTGAATTATCTTATAATTTGCAGGTTGGGGAAGTTGGTGAGCTCTCAGAAATATTCATGTGGAGAGGGGAGGTGGAAAAGGGCCTTCCGAACTGGAAGGAATCTGATAAAGTGCATCTGGGGGAGGAGCTTTCAGATGTCCTGCTGTACCTGATAAGATTATCAGATATGTGTGGCGTTGATCTTGCAGATGCAGCCACCAAGAAGATTGTCAAGAATGCCATAAAATACCCATCCAAGGCTTAGTGATCATGCTCTGGAAAAATTATATATATCTTATGCTTGCTTGCAACACCTTTTTATGTGCCTAGGTGCTGAATGCAGCCTATTTTCAGGCTTCTTTTTGTCATGGTCATAATAAAACCAGAACTTTGCAGTTATTTATGGGACATCTGATGTTATCCAGCTAATCTAGTTCCTTATTATTGATCAAGTTATGCAAGCTTAATATATATGAGTGTTGACACTTGACAGAATAATACAGGTTTGGAGAAAAAACCTCAAAATGATATAATCAGAAGTCAAGAATGGTTTACAAAATAATTCATCAATAATATGTTGTATTTCAGCGCAACAAGAGCCATCCTGTGCCCCTAATGTAATACCAGAAAGAAAACATGTCATATTTGATTAATCAATATGTGGGTTGTCTATGCATTTTCATCACTTTCATTTCAATTTGACAACAACTTTGAACCAACAATGGAACATATTTTCCTATTTACTCAGGGCGTGCACAGTAAGACTAACATGACTCCCTGCATGTATAATATTCAGCCTTGTAACAGGCAAGCAATTAAATCAGAATTCTAACAAGCTGTTAATGCCTCCTTATATGAATAGGAGTCTGATTTCGATGTTCTCTTCTTAATCCATTTGGAATATATTATATTATATTATATTATATTATATTATATTATATTATACATATATATATATATATTATACGCACACATTGTGGTGTTTACTACTCTCTAGCACCCTCTTTTCTGCTAATTGATGCATTGACCAGCAGGTGCTCACGTTATTAAAATGTGCAACACAATATATAACCAAATTAAAAACGGGCTTACTAAGTTCTATAAACCATCATCCTCTCACTTCAAGAATGAGGATTGTGGGCTGTCTGAAATGTGAAAAAGATGATAGCAACATCAGTATCAAAATCTCATGCACCGAAATAAAAGATCATATTTATGTGTAAAGGCACAGTAGTCCAGTAAGTCATAAACTTTGCATTAATTAAAACATGTGGCGAACATATCAGAGGAGCTCCTCTATATAAAGTTTTCACCTTCCTGTTGTTCTACCATCATCCAAGTAAGAGGAATTAAGTGGACATGCATTTGTAACTACATAGTCTAGTCGATGGCGATATGATTATTGCAAGTTGGAATCTCCCTTGGCATATTTGAACTGGGAAGCTCACATTCCGATCATCCATAAGCTAAAAAAAAAACATCTTCAACTTGTTCTCTTCAGCAAACTTTTTCCATCTGCCAAAATATCTTCCAAGTTTTGATCTCAACAGCATGCCAGTCCTGAAAGTCTTATTTTGATAATGAAGTGTTTCATTGGTACACCTTTTTGGAAGAAAGATCTCGGGAACATTCTGCAATGCAAGAACGATAGAAAAAATGCAATCACATGGCATTCAGTAAAAGACATAGCAAGTAAAAAAAGCTCGTAGCTCAAGTCACATTTAGATGTTATATATAAGATAATTTAACTAAAATATGCATTCGGCAAGGAAGAATGAACACAATTCATTTTAGGGCAATAAAGTACCAAAGAATCACTTTTGATTTGTGAGAATAAATGCCTACGATGACTAATACAAGATGAACAAGGTAGCAGCTTACAGGTCTAATTCTATTGCATGTCTGATACCAGATGTTAAAACCCAAGTCATCATCTTAATTAAGCAGGATGTGCCAAATAATGAATAGGACCAGGAATAAGGGACAATAAAGCACGTGGGTTGGGGAATCGGCGTCGCTTCCCGGACACTGGGGTGACAACCGAAAAAAAAGAAAAGCGTGAAATGCTTTACCACTTGATATGGCCTCTGGATGTTAGATTTCACCATCATCAGTGCAAAAAAATGGCTTTCATAAAAATAAAAACGTTCCAGAATTTGATGCTCTTCACAAGGAAACAACATTACAACATGGGTCTGTAGTAATTTTTTTTGTGTATCAGAACACAGTATGCTTGAACTGTTTCAGATAACGTGACATATTGTTAGAATATGACCGATCACTTTTCTATCACATATGAGTCATTTCATGTTACACTTGGAAAATTCGACCAGAAGAAGGCTGTAATTAAACACCAATATGCTCGTCATTTCAGATAAGTATGTTCATAGAACATATGACTGTGGTTAGCCCAGAATGAAGCTTGTTGATTTATGAATAAGAAGATAGTGATATTCAACACAGCACATCTGGAGGATGTCTGATTTTTGCGACCCTCTGATTCCATACTTGAATTTTGCAGGGAATTCTACCTGGATTTGATCATGGAAAGAGAAATCTGACAGCAATTAAGTTCCAAAAGTGGCTTGCATAACAACTTTTTATGTTGTAGCAAAATGGCTTCTAATTAAAAGATGTTAAGGTCTCGTTGACGAGTGAGGGGTGGATGTGGAGAGTTACTAATGAATGGGTTGAGAAGAATTATTATAACTCATGTTTGAATATTTTATTTTTTGATGGTATAAATGTTATAGAGGGTTATGGCAACTCTTAAAGTCACCGTATTTCCATTTCATCGATTTGGTGGAATTGGATGAGTTAGACTTTTGATTCCGAACTTATCATCAGTCTTATTTATTTAAATTTTTTTTATCATTCTTTTTAATACGTACAAGCAAAGATCCTAGAGTTCTTGTACGTAGTATGTAAAATATTGATTTTCTAGTTTACAATTTATCAATACATAAGCATCATTCCTCAATTCGAAAGGGTAAAAGAGTCTTTTTAATAGAATTATGCTTTTCTATTCATCTTTAAATTTTTATCTAAACGAAATATTGATTATCTTATGTCATCCATTATAATTTATTTTTATCCAAACATAGGTTAAAATAACCTTCCTCATTTCTCAACCCATAAAATTTTAACCCTTCTTAATCATCTTCAACATATCCATCATCATCCCTTCATCACTAAACATCCAAACGAAGCTTAAAGGCTTTCATACGATTATCACAATTGGGACACTTGAATAGCTCAGAGACTTTATAGTTTATTCTGAAAAGACTGAAAAATTGTGAACAAGATAAAGAAAAAGATGAAAATCATCTTCACCATGAACTTTTGCTCGATCCAAGATCATGTCACTTCTCCTGATCTAGTCTACATCTTCTTAAAGCCATTTTTGTTTTATAATGTCTAATTATCAAGTGAGTTAGATGATGGCAGGATGCTATGTAAAAAGATAAATAAATAAAAGAAAGCTACATGACAATTCAGTATGCAATTTGGACCTTCAAATCGTTTCACCCTCACAAAAAACAAATTGGACATGGTTCAGGGAATCAGAATCATATATTTCATGGTAGTCGGATTAAAAATTTTACAACTCCTACTACCATAATCAAGAAAAGAACACAACTTTAAGAGAATATATCATAAAAGAACATCTGATTGAAAAAGAGAGGGAGAGGAAGAACCTGCTCGCGTGGGGCTCCCGTTCAGTGGTCATTTCCGCTCGTCCTCGAGCTCTATAAATAGGCGCTATTCTGCTCCACTGACGTCCGCCCTTCACGCGTCGTTGCCACGTCTTCCGCGGCCCCTCATCACGCTCGCGTCGTCCAGCGAGTTCCGAGAGCGTGGAGCGCGTATTCCGGCTCCACTCCAATGAGCAAGCGTTGCTCGTTCAAAGATGACCACTATGTCATATATTAACATCTCCCACTTGACCTTCGTGGTCGTGCATCTTCTACACTCCCACTATCCGTGTAGTGCGAAATTTAGGAGATATTAATCTTGAAGTTCATTATCCATGAAACTTCAACATGACTCAAATTTTCCTGAGTCCCATTAAACCAACGTGTTTAATGAATGTACCCGCTGGAATTCCCTTCGTAAGGGAATCAGCTAATATATCATTTGTAGGCATGTAGGTTACTGTCACTTCTTTCCGTTTCACTATATCATGTACATAGTGATACTCGATCTCTATATGTTTTCCTCTAGAACTATTAGCTCCACTATCAAGCGTATTGCCGCTTGATTGTCACAGTACATCTGAAATGGTCCATCGACCAAGTTGAGCTCAAATTCTAAAAGAAAACGTCGGATCCATACTGCATGAGTGGTTGTCATACTACATGCAATATATTTGGCTTCTTGTGTGTGTCTAGCCACACCCTTGTTTCTTGCTTCCCCAAGAAATAACTGCACAACCCAACAAAAATAAGTGACCTGATGTGGATTTTCGATCATCAATATCCCCGCCGAAATCCGCATCTGAATAACCTACAAGCTCAAACGAATCA
>LTAE01001836.1:37857-50012 GCA_001647135.1 Pontederia paniculata | reverse complement strand
ATATATATATATATATATATATATATATATATATTATTTCGAGGCGACATTCTATTTTATTGAAGAATTTTGTCATTCATTTTTGGGATAGTGAGTTTATCTCTAATCATTAAGGATGTGACACTTTAAGAATACGTTATTTGCTAAGTATGTAAATTTGAAAATCAGAATAACGTATTATCGACATAAAAGTGCTTAGTAATTGAAGGAGCACATTAAATGTATATGTTCATATTAAAATGAATTTATTTAACATATATCATGAATTCTTTAAAGAAAGACATGTCATTATAAGTAAATAATCGTTCAATTATGTCACTTATGACTTAAGATGTTGTATTGCAACATATTTAATGAAATTCTTATTATTACGTGTTTCTCTCTTATTTGATATGCATATATTATGAGAATGACATATTTTATTGGAGGACCTAGAATAAGCATTTGACTTATTCATATAGAATACTAATTAACACATATGGAATTTTCAAAAAGAATTAAAATTATATTATAATGCAATGCATAGAAGGTACTACTTATTCGGTAAAGAAGTTACTGCCATGATTCATATAATTTATTTTCTTTTGTGTAAAGTATATATCGGGTAGCTTTAGTATATAAATTAATTATAATAAATGGTATGAAACAAATGGGAGAATATTATAATTTAATATATATTTAATATTTAAATTTATATGGTCAGAATTTGTTATATCAATTAAACTATTTATGTGATATTAAATAGTTCTTATAACTTCTAAATGAATAATTATATTAACGACATAAGTAACTTTTTTGATGAGAGAAAGTCTATAATTATTTCAAAAGAGCAAGATCACTGATTCAAGCCAACACTCATAAGTTTCCATCACATAATGTGACCTATGAATTAAAAAAATCTTTGCTATTAACATATTATATGTTTAGACTATGACTAAAGGCTTAAATGCTCATCCTATTTTATTTGCTTCCGCTATTATCTTATATAATTTATGTATATTTATTCTAGTATATTGCACATAAAAACATAATATTTGATTTATTCTTCGAAATTATGAGAAGACAAGGAAATAATAATCTCACAAGCAACAAGCAAACAAATGAATACTTTTAAAAGTATACTATTTTTTGGCTAGTTTTTTATTTCGAAAACTAAAGGATTGCCATTTTTTCTGAAGTATGAGTTTTTTTTATCATTGTTATCGTCATTTTTCATATAGGCTATACTATTTTTAAGTTGATTTTCTAGTGCTTAGGCAGTAGGCATCAAAATTTAATTTAAGTTGTTGAGATGGGCTCAAATAATTGTTTGCAAAACTTGAAAATAATCTTTTTCATAAATTGGTGGAGAAAAAAAAAACTTATGGTATATCGTCATTGGTTTGAATTTGTTATTTAAAAGTAAAATAAAAAAAGTTAAAACAAACAAATAATTTATTCTGCTTTTTTTTATAATTTAATATTGAAAAA
This sequence comes from Pontederia paniculata, assembly GCA_001647135.1. Classification (NCBI taxonomy): domain Eukaryota; kingdom Viridiplantae; phylum Streptophyta; class Magnoliopsida; order Commelinales; family Pontederiaceae; genus Pontederia; species Pontederia paniculata. The sequence goes on along the minus strand of LTAE01001836.1, from coordinate 48,542 downwards.
AATGAACTATTTATTTACATTTATAATGGAAGCCATTTGCCGCCGCTGCCGGAAGCCTCAACGCCGTACCATCTTCCGCATTGCGTCCCTTTCGCATCGACGCCGATGATATCTCCTCCACCGTGACGTGTGCCGTCGCTTCGACGCCGAAGCCCGTCGACAGCTCTCTTCCGCCGCGTCCCGTTTTCCGCCCCTCGTTCTTGTGGCCGCTTAGCACCCACCGCGGCAAACCCGCCGACACGCAGCGCCTTCCACCGGCGTTTTCTCTCCTCTTGGTGGCAAATATTTTTTTCGCGATTCCGCCGTCGGCCTCGAAATCGATCCCGGCAGCAAAGGCATAGCCCCCTGTTCTTCGATTATTTCTGTCGATTTTATTTCATAGTTTATTTCCATCACAAGAAAGAGAGGAAAAATAAAAGATTTGAATGAACACAAAAGCAAAGAAGAAGAAACGAAACTGAATTAAAAGAAACAGTTCCAATTCAAAGTCATGTACAAAGTATCGATCTGCTGTTGGGTTTAGATAAAGCCTATAAAAGGATGCTAATTGCAGCAGCATCAACACAAAATTCACAACCTTTTCTACTCAATCCTGACCAAACAATCAGTTGATTCTAATATAATGCCTTAGAGCTCCCTTTTTCCCCTTTGAAATGAATAACCTTCACAATCGAAGATTGCTACCTAGAATTAGTTGCTATAAAAGTTCTGTTCATAATTTAGATTTTTTTCTGTTTTTCCGAAGAAAAAAGAGAAAAAAATGTAAAGAACTTGCCCTTTGTTTTCGTTCCTTTCTGGTTTTTTATTTTCAGTACCATGCATTTAATTCTTAACTTCTAATAATCTATGAGACTAACTTTCATTTGTCTCCTATATTGAGTTAGTTATTAGAGATTTTCTTGTTCTATTATTTTGCATGTATGGCAACTTGAGTAATATTTTTTGGTCAGAAATTTCTTGGACAATATTGTAACGCCTCGTAAATGCATCCGGCCGCACGGACAAATCGGTGTTCGCCACGTGTTCGAAACGATCTCCGGAACGCTACGAGATAATAAACTTGACTTGACCATTGACAGTTATGGTCAACAAATGTAAAAATGAGAACATGACAAAAAACATAGATCGACATACGATAATTAGCGGAAGACTTAAAGATCATGACATAAATGAACACGAAGGAAGACATGAGACTTGATCATTAGAAGACAAAATTTGTAAAGTTGACATAAAACTTAGCTTAAGATACACTGTCTCTAAAAGTCACTTGACAACTTGAAGAGACATACATCACTTGCCCGAAGGCGATACATGATCGTTTAACCACATAAGTAAAAGGACAACATGACTTAACATAAACTTGACTCTAAGACAAGTTCATAACATAACCATGTGCGTCGATCATCATTAGCAAAGCCATTATCTTATAAGCATCATAATTACTTCTCACCTACAGGATCCAGAAGCAGGGGACATCTGTCCCGTTAAAGTATGTAAAGGTCGAAGAATAGATGAATCATATCACCCATATATGCAAGAACCTACATGACATGCATATAAACATCATAATAAACATGGAGCGTAACATAGGATTTAACTTAATTTAAGGTCAACATATGACCATCCATATTTTCTTTACTTTAGCTTCTTGACCAATTATGCTCAAGGACTTGACTCTAAGCCTTATCTTTCATCTTTACTTACTTTCTTATCTTGCTCAAGCATTATTATTATAATGCATCTTAACTTTCATCTTACCTTTACTTTACTTGGCATTATCGGTATAATGCACAATATACTTAGCATTATCAATATAATGCATCTTTAGACATGATTATCATACTTAGCATTGACTTCCAATGCACATAGTCCCTTTTGGCTTAACTTCATCATTCATGTCATCTTTCTTCATCCTTCTTATCATGTGACATCTTAGAAGTTAACTTTTAACTTCTCATCAGCGTCCCCAAGTCACATGTCCTTCTATTATCTTGTTTGATTAAGGGTCTTAGGCACACCTCTTTGTTTAGGTTAATCAGACCTAGGATGCACTTTGCATCTTTCATAATGCCACTCTTAAGGTAGAGGAAACTTGCACACTGGCTAAGGTGCGAGACTTAGTTTCCCCGAGAAGCTCACAACACCACCTTCTGTGCCGGACTTAACTTTCCCAACTTCTTCTTTAGGTGTGCTTAGACTTGTCTTAATCCATCTTTTAATTACAGACATCAAACAACAATACATACATACCATGTTTCATCTTTTAAGCCTAATTACAATTGAGCACGCATATCGAGTTTATGTGTTAACAATACATCAAACAATATAATGTCTTTGCATAATAAGTAAGTACTTACATTCTAATCATGATAAGCATAAAAATACTTGACTTTAAAGTAATTTATCTCTTTACCAATCATATAAGACGTGGGCATAGAACATATTTAAAGTACTAACATTTTTCTTATGTGTGGGTAAAAACCTAAAGCGGTCAACCGCTTTGGAGAACGGATGACCAGAACGATACGCTGAAAGTTCATCTTAGAAGAGTATCAAAGTGGTCGACCGAATTGAGATTCGATCGACTAAAATTCCTCCAGAGTGCCTTAAAGATTTTGAACCATAGAATTGGTCGACCGAATTGGAGAACTGTTAGACTGAGACCTTGAACCACAAAATCGATCGACCGGATTGGAGAATCGGTTGATTGTTTCACCAAAGAGGCTTCAGACTCTAGTTTTGTTTGTCCTAATTTACTTTAACTTTATTCAGGCTGTGTTGAGCATCTTCTAACATACTTTTTCTATGTTCCAATAGCCTAATCAAGAGCGTGTTTATACGAATCATTTAGATAGTGTGTCAAACATAAGGATATACTTCATGAAATTTACATAACATCTTTCATACATTTTATCAAACACTTGGTAAACATGGAATGCATTATTCATATTAGGTACCCTAACATGAAATGACCTATACATATGAACATTAGTATGCATACAAATCCTATCTTCCATCTCTTCTTGTGCAATCATCATTGCATCACATAATCAGATTTAGAGATGTGGATCCCCTTGCACATACCTTTTAGTATTCTCCCTAGGTGTTCTTCACTCTTCTTCTTCTTCTCCTCAAGCCCTAACAACACCTTTACCTTTCTTTGAAATGAGTTGTCTTCTTCTTTGTTTCACTTCAACCCCTTCCTCCTCTAATTCCTTACTGAAATTCCCTTGAGAAGAAGATGGATTGCTGCTGGTCCTTTTGCTCCTTGATGGTGATACAAACAATGTGAGAAAAAGGGGAAATTCGGATGAGAGAAAGAGCAGCAGAAACATGGGTTTTTATACATGGTTTGGGTGGGTTTTGTGGTCCAATAGGGGCTGCCACATGTCCAGGTGTGATTTACTAAATCTGGGGCATTACAGATATAATTAATTTTTTGCTCTACAATCCCAAACATTGTTATTTATGGGATAACATATCTAAAAGTACTATGACGTTGGAAAATGAAGTTATTTAACAAGCTTTTTCATGTTATTGAGTTCTTGGAGTTGATTGAATTTTTTTTCTAATATGCTCTACTCCATCTGCTATGAAGTAGTGTTATCCTAACATGTCATGTTTTATTGATATTTTGTTTATCATAAATTTCATCTTTATGTTTATTTGGTTGTGATCAATGTGGAATTTGATTTATGTTGCTACTATGATGCATTCTATAATACTCAATGTAAAACCATGATGTTACTGCTTTAATGTACACTTTTCAGTGGGATCACAAGAATCATGTTCCATTTTTAAGTTGCTTGCTCAGTGAACACTGTTTTTATTTGTCAATGCAGAATATATCTTGAAATTTCTGGGGTATTAGAACCTAGAATTAGTTTTTTAGAAGATGTTTGTAGAAGAAAAAGAGGAAGGTGCAAAACCTATCAGAGATAATGATCCACATGAACAGGTTGATGCTCAATCCTCTTTTCTAAATTTCTTCTTGCTTTAATTTGTTCAACATTATTTTGCAATTTGGTTTTCCGGTTGCCCAAAGTTGTTCTTTCTCATTTAGGATTATCATCATGGTTGGAACTCTGCAAGGAAAAGGCAAAGAGACAAGACAAGATGGCTATAACCACAGCTACTTGCTGTAAATAACTTTCCTCCCTCCTACTGAATGTCTTTTTTATTTTTCTCATTCTTTTTGTTCAAATTTCATGCCTGTAACTTCATACTTTTGATTCATGACCTTGAGTGTAATCTATTTCTAGTCAAATAATGTCATATCTATGCTCAGAAAGTCATTAGATTAATACTTCCAACTGCTCTTTCAATTACTGGGTAAAGCTCCGCCTTTTGAGCTTGCTGCCAAATACCTTTCAGAATGCTACTTCTGATCATTAATGTGATTGTAATTACTCAAAGGTTCTCCATGGTTTCCATAAGGAATTATATTTTAAATTCCTTTGTGCTCCTTCTTTTCCATCTAATTTCTTTTGTACAAGTTTTATTTCATTTGTTTGTATCAGTTGCTCGGTATAGTTGGTAAACTATATAACTTTGGTGTTTCCGTGAACATCACACTGTCATCTTGGCAAGATTTGGGGCACCCACATAATGTAGTTTTCTTTTGCCATAAATCTCAATACTTGAGAACTGTTGTTAAGTGACTTAAGTCTTTTTCCCCAAAGGTATATATTACATCTTCAAAACTACGTTAGACAAATTGACCTCATGTAAAAATCTCTGTCAACTGGATGCCAATTCTGATAAAAGTAATTAAGTAAATTAAAAATATAAAGCGTATTTAATATTTATTAAGTAAATTAAAAATATAAAGGTATATTAAGTAATTAAGTAAATGTAAAAGTAATTGTGTGGTTTCATATATGGTTTGTTTTGTTTTTAGGTTTTCAATATCAGGGGCATTCTTGCAATGTAAAACATATGCGTTTCATATTGTACATTTGTAAAATATTGATTCAATTAAGCATGTGCCAAGTGTTCATTGTGTTTAATATTTATTTCTTCTTTGAGGATCTGTGAAATCTTGGATATTTGTTTATTTTTCCTCTGATAGTTGTTTGAAGAGTGGAAAGCTTCAATTATGATGTGCCATATAATTTTAAACTTCTTATGGGATTCCAATTTTTGAGGTCATTAATTCCTTCAGAAAAAGAAAATAAAAAGAAAAGCCATTTGTAAATGAGCTGCTGTTTCCTAAAGTGGTTCCCTGGCCCTGTCAATACTGAATCTACTGATAGTGTACTGACAACTATGATGGGTTAGACATTTGAAAATTGCTTATTGACCCTAAACAAATTCTTGTCTTTTACAGATGGAGATATCAGATTTTTCTGACCATTGGTTTTGTGAAATGGCATCTGACCCTTTAATTAAAATGATTAAAATACATAGTCCTTGTTTACTGGTTCCGCCTGTCTCTGTTCAATGAAGATAGATGCGAAGGCTTGAAAGAATCCTCTAAATTGATATTAAGTTATATGGAATTATATGGATTATCTTAGTTGACTTTTTTTCGTATCTTTTTCAGCGATAGGAATTATATGGAGAGTAATAGAAACAGACATAGACCAAGAGATTACAAGGACTATGAAAAGAGAGACAAATCGAGAATGGAATAGGGAAATTGGAGAACGAGATATCAAAACCAAGACCGAGAAAGGTTTATGAGTTATTCAAGAAATAGGAATAAGGGCTATGGTGAAGGCGATTATGAAGATGGTGATTGTTGCAAGAGGCATCATCGCTACAGTCCTTACTCCTAGAATTTTCTTTTGAAAATGAAAAGGATGGTTGCCAAGCTTTGCAACCATACAGATTCATTGATGGAGTGGTAGTTATATGTGGTTACAAGATTACATATTAACACTCCATCCAATCTCTCACTATCCATCTCGCAAAAGATACCATGTTCTCTACATAGATTCGTTCCCTTCTGAAAATAATTCCATTACGTTGGGATCATATTGACCATAAAACCGCCAAAGGGAAGATACGCTGCCGCTTTGAGATATAAGTGATGATATCTTGTTGCTGCCCTCCAACTCGATAGGACCTCCGAAAACCATGTAGAGATATAGAATCCACCCTCTGGCACCTCGAATCTCTCCAAATAGCTCTCGCCATAGAGCACATGAAAAAAATAGATGTTCCAAATCCTCTTCAGTAGTGTCGCATAGTGGGCACATTATGCTTCCGCTGTTCCATCTTGAAATGATATTTCTGGTTCGTAGGCGTTAGGGCCTGAAAAGCCATGCAAATATCTTTATCCTGATAGGAATTTTCAGTTGCCAAATAATGTTGCAATCATTCCGCAACTCAACATCATCGACTATGTTTTTATCATCCAATAGCTTATACACTGCCTTGATTGAAAATTGGCCAGCGGAACATGTCCAAGAATCTTATCTAGTATTATCAGGTGATATATCCTTCAACCGCTCAAGGAGGAGGAAATCCTCAACTCGTTGATCTGATAATGCAGAGGCAAAAAGAGGTGTCCATACACCATTCGAGAGAAGAGATCCAGACCAGCATTCAACTATAGTGGCTTCGCGATTCTGTACTGACTATGGAATGTCATTCTACCATGGCATGCAAATATAATAGATGTCCAAAAATCCCATTGTTGTCCTAGTAATCGATATAGTCATTTAGATAGGAGTGCTTCGTTCATTTTCTGGAGATCTCGAACACCAAATCCGCTCTCCGACTTTGGTCTACAAACATCCGACCAGGCCACTAGATGTAGACAGCGAGTATTCTAGTTTCCAGAGAAACCTCCGCCTTAGTGCATCAATCTTGTTTGCGTACTCCAATAGACATCCGAAATAATGACATGTAGTATACTGGTATTGCTGATAAAATTGTGCGAACTAGGATCAGCCTGCCGCCACGCGATAAAAGTCTTGAACTCCATCCCTCCAATCTGCTTCAAACTCGTTCATCCACCAGAGTCCAATCTTTGAACAATAACTTTTATCCAAGAGTGGTAGGCCTATATAGGGTAATGGAAGCCTACAAATAGCTGTTTTGAGCATCAAAGAACACTGGATTGCCTCCTCTATTTCTATATCGAAAGGTATGAATGATGATTTGGTGTGGTTAATAGATAGGCCAGAGAAATCACCAAAAAGATTGATGAGTATAGCGACTCTCCTTGCTGCCACCTCAGCACCTTCTATAAAAACAAGGTATTGTCAGCATATTGTAGCAATCGGACGAGAGTACCTTGGTTTGGGAGTGGAGAGAAGCTAGATAGAATGCCCTCGTTGCAAGCTGAAAAAGTGCATCTGGCTAAAGCATCAGTGGCCAGAACGAACAACATACGGGCCAAGGGGCACCGCTGCCTGACTCCTCACTGAGGTTGGACGCATCCTCCGACTGGGTCTCCATTTATAAGGATAGAAAAGAAACCGTGCAGACACACCGTTTCATCCAAGAGATCCACACAGTAGGGAAGCCGCTACGATGAAGGGAGCCCCATAGACGCCTTAAAGAAGTCGACCTTCCAAAGAAAACCACGTCTGCCTGTACGCCTCCAGAAGGAAATAATTTTAGTGGCCATTGAAAAGCTATCCATGATGGAGCAACCTGAAACGAACGCTGATTGGACATGATGTATAAGAAATTTCAAAAGCGGTTTGCTAGAACTCTAGCCATTATAAGGTAAATGGCAATTGATAGCGCAATGAGTCTGTACTCCTCAATCCTCTCTACTACAACCTTCTTCGGGATGAGGAAGATGAAAAACTTATTTAGTTTTTTCAAAACCAGAATTCCTGGTCGCGAACTCCTTAATTGAGGCCATGACATCTTGACCAACTACGTTCCAGAATTCTCGAAAGAAGAGGATCGAGAATCCATCTTTCCCTGGTGCACCCTCGCTTTTTAAATCCTTAAGAGCATGAATAGTTTCTTCCTTGGAGAAGTCTTGCATCAGCTCATATGCTTGGGTCTCTGACACCTGAGGTATATCTCTACCATTCCATTGCCAATTCCTGGATGGGCATCTTCTAGTAAAATCTCTAAAGTGTTGAGCAACAGCTTCCCCAACCCGGATTCATCTCTGGATCTCTCTCTCACCAACCAGAATCCTATACATATGGTTGAATCTGCATCGAATAGTAGCATGCATATGGAAGAATCGAGTATTTGCACCTTCTCGGAGCCAGATTTGTCAGGATCTTTGGTGGCACTGAATTTCTGAGGCCAAAGCTGAAATTTCCAGAAAACCATCCATGAGCCATGCTTTCTCAAACTTGAAGTAAGTTGCATATTCCTTTTCTTCATTTGCTTGCCATAGAAGCGGAGTGTGGTTTCAGAATGGTCTTTCCTTCGGTTTGACAGAGGCCAAAGGGGAGCTCTCCAAAAGCTCTACTGATCCCAAAAATCTGTCTAGCTTTGATTTAGCATTCAGTGATGCAGTGCTCCTCCAGGTGAATTTGCAATTTGGAATAGGAAAGTCGAAAAGACCCTACACATCTATGAAGTTCGAAAACCTTCAGCACCATTATCACGACCTCTTCTCTGAATTGGTCTATCATCGGTTTCCAGGGTCACACTAAAATCTCCACCGATCAGCCATGGGTATTGTGTAAAACCTTCTCTTATTTGCTGGAGTTCATCCCATAACTCCCTTCTACGTACATCATCTAGCGGGCCATAAATGCATGAGAATAGGAAGCGAGCTCCATCCGATCTTCTAGCAAGCAGAACAGAAATGGAAAAAACACCTCTGCATTCATCAACGAGTTCGAAAACATCATCCCTCCAGCCAATGAGGCATCCACCAAATCTTCCTACAGAGTCTAAAGCAGCACAAGCCGTCAGTACAGATCTCCCTATTTGGCGCCAAGTCTGCTGCTCGCAAGTCTCCAGTTTGGTTTCTTGCAGTAGTGCTATATCAGCTCCCCATTGGATCAAATATCTATTGAGAATTGCCCTTTTGTCTCTGTCACACAGTCCTCGAACATTCCATGTCACCACTTTCATTTGATAATTGTTTTGCCACCCGACACCATGGATCTCGTAAGAACACCCAAAGGATCCAGCGTTTCGGCAATCATGTTCATGTTGTAATTTAACGTGGCCTCTGATTCAAGCACTAATTGTTCAGAGGTCTCTGTACTGATTAAAAGTGGTATTGGAGCTGCCTCCGGGGCTAACTCCTCTTCATCATCCCATCGCCTAGCCGGCCTCTGCATAGATGTAGCCAGGTCTTGGTGGGGCTCTTCAGCACCGTTGGATGATTCACCAAGGAGCAGATCCGATTCATTCATCATATTACTGCCAGCAGTTTTAGTCAATTCACAAGGAGCAGATTTGATTCCTTCATCATATTACTGCCAGCAGTTCTAGTCAAGTGGGCCCCATATATTGCCACATCACATGTAGTTTCTCTCTTCACTTCCAGGAACACATGTTACTTTCCTTCCCTTAATATTTCCATTATTTTTCTTTGCAGATTTCCTTCATCCTCCCTTACAGGAGTACATGCTTTAACTTTCTTTCTTAATATTTCCATCTTTTTCTTTCTGCAGATTTCCTCCCTCGTCTTGTAGCAAAATGACATCTCCTTCAATAGCGGGAATTAGTTGGGTTTGGGTGGCAGTGCGGTGAGAGGGATTTAAATCGCATTTTTTGTGGGTGGCGAGATCACTGGTGCATCGCTGGGACATTCCTGAAATTGCGCCACAGATTTTGAGGCCAGATATTGCTCCGGCAATCGGATGAGGCTTCCGGCCACCACCTCCGACCATGTTCATGGTCTATGAGGACTCGCTGCAATCTTAATCGTGTATTCGTAGTAGTCACCATGTAAAACTACAGATGCAGGAATCGAACGACCTGAGAGAACCCTGACCTTCGCCTGAACTTTTGTGAGATCACCATTGTCAAAGGATGGGAAGGCGACGTCACATAGGACTGCAAGTGGCACTGTCAGAGCCTCTATCGTCTCACGGTACCAGAGATGCAGATGAACACCGGTGATGGACAAATGTGTGATCTCACCCAAAGGTCTCGCCCTGCCGTCTTGCTCCATCGACCTGTTGAATCTAGGATCCCGAGTATGTTTTGATGACACAAATTTGTAAGGGAACTTAGTCTATACTGATGAACTTGTTGAGCTGGTTTCTGTAACAAGATATATTCAAGTTCAGAGTAGTGGTCGACCTGAGCTGAAGGAATGGACGACCTGTGCACACGTAATATATATCAGAAGAACTACATGTGTGCAGCGGTCGTCCTAAGTATATGAAGCGGTCGACCAGTATTAGAGGGAGAATACATGTGAAGAGGAGCAGAAGCATAAACGGTTGACCAAAAATGTTAAGAGGCGACCGATAATGGAAGAATATACATATAGAAGAGGGATCAGTCGACCAGTGTTGAAGAAAGGACGACCGATGTAAAAGGCTGAACCGAGGAGGACGCCCGATGTTGAGGAATGGGCGACCCCAAAATAACACCTTTCATACCAAAGGTTGGGAGTGGTCGTCCGAAGGGCTTAGGTGGAGACAGTGGACGACCGGAAGACTGCCAGGCTGAGGGGACGTCTAGAGGGCTCAGGGTGGAGACAGTGGACGACCAAAGCAGAAGGCAGCGGATGAGTGGTCGACCGCAGGATGAGTGCGGGCGACCGTTTGTCTTCAGGTGAAGACAGAGGA
>LTAE01001836.1:3907-36016 GCA_001647135.1 Pontederia paniculata | reverse complement strand
GGCCGAACCTCGTCAACAAACCGTGTGTTTGTGTGTTGTTCGTTTTTCTCTCTGCTCTCCTCTCTCTGCTTGTGTTTATATTCGTATATGTATGTTTCCGCTGACATAACACATCTAGGTTAATATTAAAGATTTTTAATCCACCAATTCACCCCCCCTCTTGGTGCCATCCAGATCCTACACGACCAACATCGCCAATAGATAGGACTGCCATTTGGTATTTGCATTTGCGTTCCGAGAACTTGGTTGCAGAAATCTTGGTTGTGCCATAAGAGGAAGGAGGTTTCTGATAGTGGGGAGATCTGGATTGCCTTCGTCGAACCGAGGTGTTCCATGGCTGTCATTGCCAGAAGATCCAATGTAGGTTTCCATGCATTGTCGTATCACCTCAACGTTGTGGCTGATCATCGGATTCCATGGTGCTTCAGCCTCGAGGGTTTGCTTGCAGCCTAAGGTTTCCATCCTCGTCCTTGATCGATGTTGCGGCGACATTTGGTTTGTCCGAGTAGATGGGCATCTGACTCAAATGTGCTCCATGCCCCTGCATTCAAACACTTAATTGGATCCCTGCAGTCCCTCTGTAATTGACCCCAACTCCGACATCTACAACACTGGATGTCTAGTACCCATGGCGCAGCCTTGGTGTTGATGTCGCAATCCTCATATAGTTCACATGTTGCCATTCTCCTTCATCATGTGCGCCAACAGAGTGGAGTCTCGTTGTGTAGGTGGGTGGCCCCGGCGGGAGGGAGTCTCGTGCCGACGTGCATTGGTGGCGCCAGCAGGAGGGGATCTCCTGTCGACGGCTCTCTCTCTATTCTGCGCTTTCATTTGGGCAGAAGAATGTGGCACCTCTCAGGTTATAGACTGCCTGATTCTACTGTTCTGGTGCCATTAGGGCTATAAGCAGAAACAAAAGAGTTTCTGAAGAGGAAACAAAGAAGCAAGAGAAAAAATAGTGACATAACTAATCACCGAGATTCTTAAATTGCAGAATAGCACAGCTAGGGTTGTGTTCCATGATGTAAACAACAAAAAACTGACTAAACGAGTGATTTTGTTGTTTCTCTGGTTGTTGTTGCTGCTGATTGTAACAACCAGAAATAATATGATAAAGGTTAGAGTTGCAATAACAGGTTGCCTTTTTTTTTTTGAGAAATCAAAGGATGGTTACCAAGTGTAACTATCCAATTTATTAGAAGTTCAATGCATTACATCATCTGGAGATTATGCAACTGATAATCAAAATTGTGCCCACTCTCTCACCAAGCTATTTGCTAAAATTATAATATTGTCTACATAACATCTTTCCCTCCGAAAAATGCATCCACTCCATTGAAACCACATGGACCAAAGGAATACGAAAGGAGTGGCTCGCCATCACCTTGAAACATAAAGTCGTGTTACATTTTGGCCACTTGATCTGAAAGCCTGTCTGCTGCTGATCGGGTATCAATCCATGAACATCCGGAATGTCGCCATACTTCTCTTGCCACCACATGTGAAAAACAAATGATTGATATCCTCCTCTCGTGCTCGCAGAAAGCACACGATTGACCTTCTTCTCTTGCCCAATGTTGTATATAGCTAACTAGTTGGTAGTCTTGAAAGCCGCAAGAGACAAACAATTTGATCCGAGCAGGGCACGTTGTGTTCCAGATCAAGTTACAGCCTGTGCGGAGATCATTATTTGAAAGCCTATTGTTATTGTCGAGCAATTTTTAGACATTTTTAACTGCAAATTGATCACCATTCCAAGTCCACGCATCACGTCGAGACGGGCTAAGATTTCTACCCTCCAATAGACCAATAAGAAGAAGGAACTCATGAAGTCTCTGATATGAAAGTGTTGAAGTAAATTGTGGTGTCCAAACTCCAGTAGATAGCATACGTCCTGGCCAATAGGTATTATTGCTTGTCTGTCTTGAGCTATCACAAATAGTCTCGGGTAAATCATTGAAAGAGGCTCATGTATCTATCCAAAATTTGAATATTGTCCCGATCCCAATGTGGCTTGGAAAAAGACAGCAATCATGTCATAACTGATATAACACCACGCCAGAAATAAGAAGCCTCTGCAGCATGTCCATCTTTCTTTCCCAAGATAATGTGTGACCACAACATGTACAAATCACTAAAAACCATATATTGTCCCCCTGTCCCATAACTTTGACAATCCATTTAGCTAGGAGTGCCTCATTCATGGATGTAAGTGAGCGGATCCCGAGACCTCTCTCTAAAGTTGGACTGCACACTTGAGTCCAAGATACCAAATGAATACCACGATCATTGGTGCCAGAGTTTCTCCATAGAAAGCTTCGCTGAAGGGCATCTATGCTCAGGGTCACACCCCGTGGCAACACGAACACCAATATGTAGTATATTGGTAGAGAAGATAACACTGATTTGATTAAAGTCAGCCGCCCGCCCCTTGAAAGAAATCTTTAGCTCCATCCTTTTAGTTTTCGCTTTACACGCAATATGACTGGGTTCCACTCGCGAGATAATATCCAACCGTCATATAGCGAAAGACCAAGGTATGTCAACGGGAGGCTACATATAGCTGTTTGCAACTCGAGAGAGCATTCTTGTGCCATGTCGTCGTCACGTTGAAAGGAATAAATGATGACTTTGAGTGATTAATACATAGGCCCAAAAAAATCACCAAAAATGTCTATGATCATGGAGATTCGCGGCGCCTCCGAGATAGAACCTTATATAAAAAATAATGTATCATCAACATATTGTAATAGAGGAATCATAATACCTTGTCCCGAGATAGGGGAGAAGGCTGATAAAATACTCGCATCACAAGTTGAAAATGTACATTTATCAAGAGCATCAATGACGATGACAAAGAGCATTGGCACCAAAGGACATCCTTGTTTTACGCCACGTTGTGGTTGGACCTAGCCACCACATGAACCACCATTAATTAGAACAGAGAAAGAAATAGTGTTAACACGTTGTTTCATTCAAGAAATCCATAGCTTAGGGAAGCCTCAGTGTCGAAGGGAGCTCCATACGAAATACCAATTTATAGAGTCATCGGCCTTGGAGAAATCAACTTTCCAAAGAAAACCTTACTGTTATGATCTTTTCCATAAAATCCGTTGCCATCGTGAAACCATCTGTAATGGATCGTCCAGAGATGAAAGCCCACTGAACAAGGACTAATGATCCAAGGACCTCTTGCAGTCGATTAGCTAGGACCCTTGCTACTGACTAATAGATAGAATTAGATAGCGCAATAGGTTGGTAGTTTTCCACTCTTTATGCTGAATTTTTCTCGGGAATTAAAAAGATAAAAAATCTATTCAACCTTTCGAATCCCCTATTGGAAGAAGCAAATTCTTGGATCATGGCCATTACATCCACGTACATCCACGTCTACCATAGGCTAGAACTCACGGAAGAAAAATGCTGGAAATCCATCTGGCCCAGTAACACTCTCTCCATTTAGGTCTTTTAGAGCATAGAGGACCTCGTCCTCTGAGAATGGACGTATTAGGTTATGTGCTTCGTTTCTCTCTACTTGTGGCATTCCATTGCCATGCCAAAGCCACTACCTTGGTTGGCGACGTTTGGGGAATTCATGAAATTAGTTCGCTCTTGCCGCTCCAACCTCTTCTCTACCAAAAACCTCGTTGCTGCCAACTCGGAGGTGATCGATGTAATTAGTTCTCTTACGGCCACTAGCATACATTTCGAAAAACTGTGTATTTGAGTTCCCCTCTTTAAGCCATAATTGTCGTGATCTTTACCGCCAATATAATTCTGTCTTTTGGTCCTCAAGAGACACCACTACTTGAAATATTCGTTTGTCTTGTAGTTTCGCAATAGTGAGTTCACGAACATTTTCAATCTGGTCTAGTATGGAGATTCCAGCGCGCTGAGTTCTTGTGTTGTTCATGCTTAACATTTAATTGTATCCAATACTCCTTCAACCAACACCGAAGCTTGTGCAGTTTTTTATATAGTGTCCGCGTGGCCGAGTTTTATACAAGATATGTACGATGGGGCATTGACTAAGGTTAGGACACCAGGAGGAGAGACGAAAGCATTTCCTATAAGAATTGGCCTACACCAAGGATCATCTTTAAGCCCATATTTGTTTAACTTAGTTGTGGATGCTCTAACCGAGAGTATCATAGATGAGGTACCTAAGTGCATGCTCTTTGCTGATGATATCGTACTTTTAGCGGACTCAAAAGATGAGATTAATGCAAAATTGGAAATATGGAGAAACACGTTGGAGTCAAAGGGTTTCCGTTTAAGTAGGAATAAGACAGAGTATATGCATTGCAATTTCACGAATAGACAATTTAGAGGCGATTCGGAAGTTAGGTTAGGAGATGATATAATTTCTCAAGTGACAAAGTTTAAATATTTGGGATCAATTATAAGACAAGATGGGGAGATTGATGATGATGTTAACCATAGAATTCAAGCTGGTTGGTGTAAGTGGAGGAAGGCTACTGGAGTCCTTTGTGATAGGAAAGTACCCCATAAGGTTAAAGGGAAATTCTACCGCACTGCTATAAGACCAGCAGTGTTATATGGTAGTGAATGTTGGGCTATGAAGGGACAACATGAACATAAAGTGGGGGTAGCTGAAATGAGGATGTTGAGATGGATGTGTGGTCATACTAGAAAGGATAAGATTAGGAATGACCATATACGTAAACGAGTCGGAGTGGCACCTATTAGCGAGAAGCTGGTAGAAAATCGTTTGAGGTGGTTTGGTCATGTCCAGAGAAGGCCATTAGATGCGCCAGTAAGGAGGGTAGAGCAAACAATCTAGAGTCCGATTAAAAGAGGGAGAGGGAGACCAAAGCGAACATTTGACGAGCTAATAGAACGAGATCTATTAACGAATAATATACCAAAAAATTTGGTTACTGATAGAGCGCAATGGCGTCGTATGATCCATGTAGCCGACCCCACCTAGTGGGATAAGGCGTTGTTGTTGTTGTTGTTGTTGTCCGCGTGGCCGAGTTTTCAGCAGGAACTTTCTGCCATTGTTCTGCTACTAGATCTCGAAAGTCCTCTTCCAACAGCCACACTTCTATGAATTTGATATCTGAACCGAAAGAGCCTTCATCATTTGATTGCCACATGAGGGAAGTGTGGTCTGAGAATGGCCTTTCTCTTTCACACTTGCTAGGGGAATCATTTCAAGAAGTTCTATTGATCCGAAAAATTTGTCTAGGTTAGATCTAGCATTTGATGAAGCAAAGGTAGCAGACCCTCTCCATGTGTACCTGCAATTTCGAACTGGGAATTTGATCAGTCCATGCTCATTTAGAAAATCCTGAAAGTCTTCTGTTCCACTATCTCTTTCTCTCCTTTGTGTTGGTGTGCCCTCCAACTCCAATGTAACGTTAAAATCTCCTTCTATTAGCCACAAAATGTGGTTAAATTCCAGCCGCAGTTGTCCTATTTCCTCCCACATTTCAAGTCTGCTCGCATTATTTTGAGGGCCATATACACTTAAAATGAGTACTTTGGCATTGTCGCTCCTTCTCGATAGGATCATGGAAACTGAATGTCAGCCATGTCTATTGCTCAAAAATTAATTCCTTCCACCTTATTATGCACCCACAACATCTAGTGCCTTAAATCCATCCAATAATGTGCCTCCAATTTGTTGCCATATGTTCCTTTCAACAGCGGGTTACTTCATCTCTTGAAGGAGAACAATATCTGTTTTCCATGAAGTCAAATATCTCGCAAGCGCTGTCCTTCTGCATTGGTCGCCCAACCCTCATACATTCCAGGTGACTACTTTCATTTAGGCACCACTTGAGAACCCGATACCATAGACCTTGTGGTATCTCCCCGTGTTAATCTGTACTTTGGGACATCCCCATTTTTTCTTGGCCGGAATCGCTACGCCTCTATTTCAAGTTCTTGAGGTCATGAGCTCTTTGTTGAGCGGTCTAGGTGTTTGCAACTGATGGGGTTCCTGGAATGTCTGCAAAAGATCAGTTTCACTTGGGTTCCGCTAGGTGGTGGCGCAATCAAATGGTATGATAATGGCTTCCTCCAATGGTGGCTCGGTGACAGGGATTTGTGATCACATCACTTTCACGTCCTGTGATTTGCTGCTGGATTTTTGGAAACCACTGTTTGGTCGTCTTCTCCGTCACGGGTGGCCGGGAGTTTTTAATGACTACAATTTTCTATGTTCTTTGACAAGCTTTCCTCTTTGTCAGGGATACTTTGTATGTGTATTCTACTACACCCTGTAATTTGATCTCTGCTGGAATCACGTGCTCCAGGGAGAACCTTGATTGACACTTGAATTTGACTCATATCTCCCGAGTCAAGGGAGGGGAAGGAGACGTCTTGCAACACAGCAAATGATGTAATGATCTTCGCAATTGTTTCCGTGCACCAGAGGTGTAGCAGAACACCATGAATGGCAATGGATGTGTTAATCAACTAGTAGGGCGCAGCATTCCGCCTTCCGCAATTGGCCATTGTCGCCATGTAATAAGATCCCATTCACCAACCTGAGGGGGTTTTCACTATCTTATCCAGTTCTGATGGGGCAGAGCTCCAGAATAGGAACATGGATTCATTTAGCTTGGCAAGGCGGACATTCTAACTTGTCTTTGTTTGATCCAGGATCATAGTGTATAGCATGTCCCGGCTCAGCAACGACTTTGACACTTTTCCTATGATGCATGTTCTAAGGAAGTCAAGATTGCTGGATCATTGGAATCCATGGTGCTTCTATTACCATGTTCAGATTTGGTGCATCCATCCTCTCTCCTGTGTCTCTTTTCTACTCTACTCTTGTCTTCCATTTCTTTGCGCCGGCGAGCAGTTGGGCAGCGCAATTTGATATGGACCACTTCCTCACATTCTAGGCTTTTGATTGGATCTCTGCATTCCTTCTGGGCATGTCCCCAACTTCAGCAACTGTAGCACTGCATCTTTCTCCTCGCCAAAGTTGGTTGACGATTGTTGTATCGTCATCTTGCAGTTTGTCATTTCCGAAGTCTTCTTCCTCACCGTTGGATGGCACCATCGGATGAGAGTCATTTGATGGTTGCCCTTTTGCAGTTTTAACTTTTCTTTCATATGTTGAGGAATCTTCTGACCAATTATTAATTTCAAATCTTAGTTTTAAATGTTGTTATTCAACATTTTCTATCTTGTCTAGTTAATCTGTTGAGGTTGGAAGATGATGACATTATATGGATTGAGGATAAGCTAAGAATACTTGGAATTATTAAAAAGATTGATGATCTATGAGGAGAGAACCATTTTGCTTATCTTACTAATGCTGATTTGAATATGTACAGAGATAGATGGGATTATTAGACTCTATTATTGGTGATTTCTATCTATTTCCTTTGCTCTTTATCTGTTTACATTTAGCATGCATAGAGGAGTCTGCATTTTGCGAATGCTGAAATAGTTGCCCTCTTTTGAAATAGATAAAAATCACATATGGTATTATCGATGCTTCTATTTCTTAGAAGTCCTGTTGTCGGCTTGGAAGAGTAGGTAATGCTTTCGAAACTTAATTCCCTTTACCATTGTCATTTTGGATCTTGCATTGAACCATTTAAAGTATTTGAGAATGTATCTTTTTATGAAACCATTGGAACTTGGTTTTCCACACTCCAAACTTTTGATTATTTGTGGTATGAAACTGGTAAGCAATGAAGTTTGCATCACAGATCTGGGAACTTTAGTGTTTGATGTTTGTCCAGCCGAAACTAATGTGAATATTATCTATCTGGTTGAAGTTTGTTTGTTGATATAGCTCTAGAATTGTTATATAAGATTTTATCCAGAACATTCTTATTCCATTGTTACACAAATTAATGTCTGAAATAATGATCTGACTTAAATAAAGTTCCTTGTGAGCAATGACTCGTACTATCTTAATAATCCCTAGTGAGTTGATAACCTATTCTGACGAGTTAATTCCCATTCAGATTCATAAAGCTATAACGTCCAAGCACCAAATAGATGAACATGATTTTGATGGCTTCTAAGTATAGATGAAGATGAATATACTGCAGCTGATGAAAAGTGTTGATAAGATGATGTATGGAGAAGATGAAGAGGAATCCACAATAGTACGTAAACGGACCTGCGACATAAAAAAATGTTCCAAAGGTATTCTTTCTTTTATTGGAAATTTATGTTACCATTGTTACTGGAATTATAGAGGATGAAGGGGAGGCTATATGGCCGACTGTTCCAGAAAAGAGTTACTCGTACCAAATGGAAGGGAAAATGAACTTTATGAAGGAAAGGTTATTTTTCTTCCGGTAGAACGGCCACTTGTCTATCTCTCCCTCTCAAATAAAGAAAAATCCACTTGTAATATTAGAGTTAAACCAGATATGGATCTTTGGTCTCTTTTGTGCTTTCCCACATCCCAGTTTGTTTTGTAATATGCTGGAACTAGAATATTTCTATTGACTCATGATTTGGTGAAGCAAGTTGAAGACCTCAACTTGTATCGATTATTTGTTTTCTTTAACTTGAGTGCTACAGGCGCGGATAAAGCTTATTCCGCACAACATAAAATTAATAAAATGCAACGTTAAAGTAGGTAAAGGCTGTAGTGTCTTCCTGCAATATTGTTTTTCTAAAAATATAGAAAATAAGTTATATTTATTATAATTTAATAGTACTCCGAAAAGACTCACCGGTGCCAATTATAATTATATTATTATCTATCACAAAGTAGTCGGCACGAGCGAAGCCCCAAGAAGTTGTGATGACAAACAGAAAATAGAATTATTAGTCAGAAAGTAGCTTAATGCAAACCTTTACAAGATTCTTATGGGAAATGACTATCTAATTAGGCTACAATATATGTGTACTTGAAAATTTCCCTCCATCCACAAGACAAGCATATATCTCAGTACACTTGTTTCTCTCTTGTAGGTCTTGAAGATCAAGGATTCCTCTCATCGGAGAGCCTCTAACACCCTACTAACTAGTACTTACTTATTGGTGCTCTCCTATTGGTTTAAAAGTCTCATATTGTTAAGCTCTGCTTCTGCTTTAGCCTTACACAATGGTGCATGCATTTGGATTCTCCTCACTGAACGCTGATGTGATATTCATGTTAGTGCCGTTACCAGCACTGAAGTTGTGGTGATACCCGTCAGTGTTACCATATCCTTCTGCTCCTATGTATCTGATGTGTCCATGCTCATATGCATGAGGAGATGGTGATCTGTAGCTGCTGTAGCTATGTGTGATGTAATAAGGGGAGGGTTCATATCTTCCCTCGTTTCCGCCCAAGGCGTAGTGATTCCAGTGGACGTAGCCGTGCGGGTAATAGTGCACCATGCCTACATCCTTATTGTCATCTGGATCTGCTACATCCTTGGCATCCGGAGATGGTTCCATGGCCGGTGGTGCGGCATCTTTGGGTGGCTCCTCCTGCGGCGGTGGAGCTTGAGGGGCTTCGGATGTCGCATCGGGGGCTGGTGGTGGGTCTGCAGCAGCCGGTGCTGGTGGTTGCTCTTCTGGTGGTGGCGCACTTGTCGGTTCCTGTTGAGAGCATATCGTGGCGATCTTCCCGCTGATCTTCTTGATTGCTTTGACGATCGTCTCCGGGTCGGCCCTTCCGACCACCGTCAGCTTCTGCTGGGGGAAGTCGATGCAGACATCATAGACTCCTGCTCATGACCATGTAAGGCGTGATCAATAAACTTTATTTATATAGCCGAGTTAATAATAGCATGCACAGGAACCAAGAAGTGAAGTCCACGCATGATCTTTATGTCACCTTCGATCTTGTGCATTGCCCTCCTAATCTTCTGAACGCAGCCGTTGCAGTCCATGCGGACTTGCAACTCTGTGACCGTAGCATTCTGCATGTAAAAAATGAGTAGAGCACAGTACACATGAGTTTTACGATTCATTGAACAACAAATTGATGAAACGAGCTCTATGTACGAGAACAGTGACGCTATATGATCATATTGGTATATGACAGGGAATGGGATCTAACATGACAATATGGTACATACCTCCAGTTCAGGAACCATATGGCGGATGGTGGAGAGCGTTGCACTTCTTGTAGTGTATTAATTACTGCATGCAGTCCAACTCTTGCTCTATGTCTGGTTTCTTGAGATCAGATTGAGGAAGGCTTGGCCACCAATTTGTAGTGGGGGAATGGAATTTTCCAAAGGCCTAAAAGGTGTGGGGGGCAAGAAGGAATCATAGGGGTGAGGGTTTAAATAAAGGCAAGTGATAAGGAGGTCCTTTGAAAGGAACCCTCAGCTATGCTTTTTGGCACAATGTTGCTATCCGATGGAATCTAGCAATATTGGTGGTGTCCTTTGATATATGTTTCCTTTTCCCTCTTTTCCTAATCAATTAAGTTTAGCTTAATTAATTCATCTTCTAATTAATAAACTTTTATCTTTCAATTGAACTTCATAATTTTGAATAAGTGTAATGAATATTAAAGCAATCGTTAATCACTTTATCTCTCCATTGAGCACAATATCAAACACAACTAAACGGACTAAGCGTAGTACGTGATCGCACGTTACGAACACACCACATATTCTTTTCTCTTTCTTTGCAAATCGAAATTAATTTTGTGTCTTATGGGCCTTCGTCTTTAATCGATTTCAAATAAAGTTTCCGATCGACATCCTTGCTACTACTTAACTTGTTAATTTTCTACCTGTTTGACCGCCATATATGAATTGTTGCGTTATAGTTCATCGCAAGCCGGCCAACTTTCGCTATCTTTGCTGCGTCAAGTGATATCATAGCCGTCTTCTTCAACTCCTTCTTTGCTTTTTGTTTGGTGTGTGCTTTTGGCATATATATGATCTAGCCCGAATGCAAATTGTCTTTGGCTCGTAGCTCATCGATCATTGAAATTATAATGGCGGTGGAATATCCCTCGCCGACCAGAAGATAGATCGATGACAAAAGGCAATTGCAGCTTGCATGATCTCGGCCCTCTTGGTCAAAAGAGAGGAAGAGGCCTTTCTGAGAGAGAGAGAGAGAGAGAGAGAGAGAGAGAGAGAGAGAGAGGATATCCACTGCTGAAGAAGAATCCCCTCACAGGAAAGAAAAGGATTGGCCTGATCTCATCGGGCGAAGTTAATATAAAGGAGGAGATTTTTTGTTTTGGTGCGTGCGTGCGTGATTCCTGAGGGCTGCATGTGGCTTATGTTTGTTTTTGAATCCTTCACTACTCTTCTTCAAGCCGTGTGCTTTAGTTGCATGCATGCATGCACTGGATCGCATATATACGCCAACACCTGCAGCAGGTACGTGTGTGATCGCATTCCACTCTTCCAATAATTGGATGAATTCGATAATTGGTGGTATGTAGTGGAGGGGGATGGTGACAGTACACGTACCCAATATCATCTCCACCAGCTTAATCAGCTCATTTTGGGAAATAGATTAAGCTAATTATTTTTAACTTTGATATTAGGATCATGTCAACTTTTGAATAAGATAAAGATATACGTATGTTCTAGAATTATAAGAAAATAACAATAATTTCAGGTAATTTGAATTCACATTATTAACTATATGCTTGAATTTCACATATATTTTATAGCATATGTTAATATACTTGGTTTTTAGAAAAAAAAATTACCTAACACGTATTTTTATTTGTACCTTATAGTACTTACATCTATGTTGCATAGAAAATATAATATAAATACGCAAGTTTTTGTAATGATATCAGTTTTGGGGTAAAATGATCATTTATTAAAGTAAACAACAGATGGTGAAATATGAAGTTTGGTCACTGTACCTCGTACTTCGAATTGTCGGGAGACCGGGGGTCAATGTACACCTACGTTCGTAGGTATCCGCGAAAGAAGTGAAAAAAAGATGCCTCTTCTTTCGCAAAGAGGAGTTATGTGAACAATATTAACTCGAGAGTTCAATTGTTATTAGGAACTTTTAGCTTATATATATTTTCTATAATTAAATTGCATATATATAATCGACATCTGAAGGAAATTCGTTCGTAGGAATGTAGGATACACAAATATTCCAAAGTGTTGCATCAGTTAAGCAAGGTAAATTGGTGTATACCAATTTTAAAATCAATTTTTTATAAATTCGCGGAAGCTAAACACTGATTTAACAAACAATCAAAATAATAAGCAATTAAAAAAGAAAGCAAAAAGTAGGTAATGCAAATACAAAAAAAAATATTAATGATGTTTGGCCGTCACTTACGTCCGGCTTCGATTTCTCAAACTTAAGACCACCAAAGATTCACTAACTTTTCTTCTTTTCAAAATAGAGCAGGAAAATACTTAGCACCAACACATTTATTTTGCTCAAAAGATAAGTCAGAGCTCTTCTTTAAGGAGTACTGTCCAAATTTTCTCTAATCCAAAAAATAAGATGAAATTTCTGCTACAAAGGAGTTAACTCTCAACAAAGATACAACAACTATATGTTAATTTTAAAGATCAAACATAAGCTTCTTAGAGAAAAATGGGAGACCCTCCCGACCCCCTTCCTTCCTTGCCTCCCCCACAAAACCCTAATCCCCTTTCTATTGCCTCCTCTCAGGCTCTTCCCCCTCTGCTCCCTACTGCTGCTTCCTCTCAAGCTCTACCCCCTCTGCTCCCTAATCCCTCCTCTCTCACTTCGTTAAAAATCATCGCGCTCCTCAGCTTGTCTCCTCCCAAATCTCCAAACAACGACTTCAGGCGATACAAGAAACATCTACATATGAAGTCATCATCGACGAGGAAGAAATCGCTCAAAGATCGGAGGAGTTGCGTAGTTGTCTCATGAGTAGATTCTTGGGGAATGAAGCTGCTGTAGAAAAACTGAAGATCAACCTTCCAAAGCTCTGGAACTTGACCTCCCCCCTAAAGGTCGTAGAGTTGGGAAATAGCTATCTTCTCTCCCGATTTGGTTGTGAAGCGGACATGTTAGGCGTATTAACCAAAAATCCCTGGAACTATGAAGGTAATCTCTTAAACGTGACCCAAGCAAAATCTTTCTTTCACCCTTATGATGAACATTTATCGACTTCGCCGGTATGGATTCAACTCCCTGGCCTTTCTTTCGAACTTGGAAATTCTGAAACTATCTTTCGAATCACATCTATCTTTGGTACTCCCCTAAAAATGGACGATTATACTACAAGGTACATGGATTCGTCTCCCTAAAGGTTCTCGTTTCTTTCAGCGTGTTACTTATGAAAATATTCCACTGTTCTGCTTCAACTGTGGGCATTTTGGACACTTTCTGGATCTTTGTCCTGAAAGAAAGAGTTCTGAAGGTCTCCTGCCGGCTGGTAAGGATGGTCTCTTGCTCTACGGAACATGGCTTAGGTCTTCCAATCCGCGGAGTCAGTTCCCGGTGATGGCCTCCGCAAGGGACAGCAACGCTGGGAACCCACGTGTGGAAGACCGCCGTCCCGTAACAAGACTGGTCCAACGATCCAGGTGGCGATCCAAACCGGTCTAGGATCGAATGGATGCCCTAGCTGCAGAAGATATGTACCGCCAGGATTTAGCATCCGGAGATCAAACTCTGGAGATCCACCCAACGGATATTTCCCCTCCAGAAAGCTCTCTTCGAGGCAACACAAGCCAGCTAGTCTTGAGAAACCCTAGTGACGCGATCGTCGAGGATAGTCACATGCTCGATACACTCGAGGCTCCCCAGATTACTCCACGTGGCTCCCCGCACATGTCTACACTAAATCAAATGGCACTCACCCCTCCTGCGCGGGATAATGATACCTTTCCTCCTCTCACTTCTCCTCTTGCTGCCCCCTCCCAGATCTCCTTCTCGGCGGGCTACTATGGAAAGCCAACATCCACCCTTGGAGCACGCTCAACTCGTTGCTCAGATAACGGAAAGGTTCAATGGTCCAAGGTCAGCAGAAGAGACACCCTCATCGGAAGACGAAGAGGAAGAACCTGATGCTGACCTCCTCCCGGAACCAAAAGCTGAGTCTAAACGTAACAGAAGAGCGACTGAACGGTTCTCACCTCCGCCTCCTTCGCTCAGCGCTAGGAAAAGGAAAAACAACAAAAAGCAAGGTAAGACTTCTTTGCAAAACCACTCTTCTTATGATCAATCTACCCTTGCTATGCAGGTTGACGCTACTGTGGTAGCTGCCTCCCCCTCGAAAGTTTCAGAACATGATAAAAACCCTCATATGGAACTGTAGAGGGGCCCCTAAGAGGTAAAGTACGTGACATAATTCAAAATCTTATTATTACGAGTAACCCGAATATTATCATTTTGTTAGAAACACATACAGTTAGCTCAAAGTCAGAACAGGTCATTAGAAGGCTTGGGAGAAATTGGACATGTTGTTTTCAGGAGGGCTCCGGCACATCAGGTGGTATCTTAATTGCTTGGCGTATAGGTTATGCCTTGGTAACGCCAATAAACCTTTCCTCTCAGTGTTTCCATGCTATTGTCTCCATAAAAAGGTTTTCTTTCTTGTTAGCTGCTATTTATGCTAGTAATCTCCCCTCAAGTAGGAATCAATTATGGCAAACACTTGCATCCTTAAACTTTGATGATATACCTTGGATTATTGTGGGTGATATGAATTGTATAGTTAATCCAAATGACAAAAGAGGTGGTACACCCTTTAAGCTAACCAAGTCAGTCAAGATCTTCCGAGAATTTATTCAAGATCAAGGCTTAATAGATCTACCTTTGGTTGGGACACAATATACATGGTGCAATAATAGGAAAGGCTTAGCAAGGATCCACTGTACGCTAGATAGAGCTATGATAAACCATAACTGGGTGACTAAATTCCCAAATCTGACCTTACATTCACTTAATAGAGGCACTTCAGACCATGCCCCAATCCTTCTCAAAACAAACAGTAATTCACATAAACCTAGGCATTCAGATATGAACATTTTTGGTTTGAATACAAAGAACCAAAAGAGATAGTAGAAAACCTATGGAAAACAAGAATAAAAGGTCAATCGATTGCTGAATCCTTAAATAAAATTAAGGAGCAAACATTGAAGTGGAATAAGAATGACTTAGGAAGGCTTGAAAATAGGGCACAAATTACTAAGCAAGACATCACCAAACTTGAGCTCAAAGATGAAAATCATGGACTAACTGATGACACTTAGGAGCATGTATAATCAACATGCTGCTTATCTAAGACAAATAAGTGTTAAATGATGGTCTAAATCTAGGGTTAGTTGGATCAAGGATGGAGATAAAAACACAAAGCTCTTTCATCTAAGTACAATCATAAAAAATAGAAGGAATCATATCAATAGAATTGAGGACAGTGAGGGAAATATAGCTACTGAAGATGTGGAAATTCAATCAATGTCTGTAAAGCACTATGTCTCATTATGGGCCTCAGACTCCCAAACCCTTATACCACTATCAAATTGGCCTTCTCTTCCGTCCTTAAATAACTCATGGACTGATACTTTAATCTCACCAATCACTAATCAAGAGATTAAGAATAGTTTCTGGAACATGGCCTATGGAAAAGCCCCTGGACCAGATGGATTCACATGTGAATTTTTCAGGAATGATTGGGATATTATTGGGCAAGATATAACTAAAGAAATTCTGCAATTTTTTCAATCTGGACATCTACCTCAGGGATACACCAAAACATCAATCAACTTCATACCTAAAAAACAAAATCATAAACTATTAACTGACTACAGACCCATATCACTCTGCAATGTTACCTACAGAGCAATAGCAAAGATCTTAGCAAATAGATTAAAGCCAACCTTGTCTAACCTCATTGATAGAGCACAATCTGCCTTTGTAACAGAAAGATCTATACAGGACAACCTTTTTCTTGCACAAGAGATTGCCCACTCCATGACCAAAGGAAGAAGGAAATACCTCATACTTAAGGCTGCTATGGAAAAAGCCTTTGACAGAGCATCCTAGGATGCAATTATAAATGTGCTAAACCTCATGAACTTTCCACTAAAATTTATCAATTGGATGAAAACTTGCATACAATCTCCCATCTTTACCTGCTGTATCAATGGATCTCAATCCCCCTATTTTAAAAGTAACAAGGGAATTAGATAGGGTGACCCTCTCTCCCTGTACCTCTTTATTCTGGTATCCCAAGTATTCTCATCCTTGCCGAATCAGGAAATAGCATATGGAAAAATAAAGTCTTTCAAATCAGGGTCCATGTCAATTAGTCATCTTTTCTATGCGGATGACTTGTTAGTTTGCATGGCAGCCACATCCCTAAATTATAAAAGAATAAAAGTTGTTTTTGATCAGTACTTGGCTCTTACCAATCAGAAAATTAACACACAAAAGTCAGCTATCTATCTTCCACCAAAGTTTAGTAGTAGCAGCAAAATAGTGATAAGAAATATTTTGCAAATTGACATAGGTACCTTCCCTTTTTATGTATCTAGGAGCTCCAATATCATACAAATACCTTCCTAGAACCACACTTAATCACATATCAGATAAAATACAGGGTAAATTAGCATGTTGGAAAATGAAAACCCTAACACAAGCTGGTAAAACTACTTTGATAAAATCCCTTAAATTTTATGCCAAATTATTCACTGAGCTCAGTTTATATATTAGTCGGATTTATAGAATCACTAGAAAATATATCGAGAGGTTTTATGTGGTCATCAGGGGAAAAGCATGGTCTTCATCTCATTGGTTGGCACACGGTGCAGTTAGCTAAACAAGAAGGAGGATTAGGAATCAGGAATTTGCATCATATTAGAACTGCACTGTTAGATAAAAGGGTGGTTTCCATATTAAACAAACATCAAGACCCTTTTGTGAATCTGGTAATCAATAAATATGAATTTCCTCATCCCTGGTTTGTACCACCCCTCCCAACTTCAAGCTGGGCATGGAGTTGGAGGCTAATTATGTAGACTATGGATCTTATCAAAGGGGGGCTTAGAAAACAAATAGGCAGTGGTAATCTAACAAGTGTTTATAAGGGTCCGTGGCTTTTCAATATTCCTATATGTTTTAAGCCTACTTTTGTTAATGTTCATTCACAACTCTCTTATCTAAAGGTTGCGGATATGTCTCAACAGTCTCTATGGAATTCTGATTTACTTAAACATCTTTTTGCTCCATGCTTAGTTGAGAAAATTTTATCCATTAATCTGCCTGCCTTGCCCTATGATGATAAGTGGGTTTGGGCTCCAGAACCTTCTGGTTTACCCACAACAAATCAGTCTATAAATTTATTAGCAGGCCCCCTGACCCACCGCAGTTTGCAGGATGGCGTGGCTGGAAAGTGATATGGAATATAAAGATCCCCCGAAAAATTCACATTTTTCTTTGGAAACTATTCCATAATAGGCTGCCTACAAAAGACATGCTTGCTAGATTTAACTCCTCCATAATCCCTAATTGTACTTTATGTGGTACCTCTGTTGAAACTAACAACCATGTATTTTTTGATTGCTCCTTTGCTTCCCAAGTCTGGAATCTATTGCAGACTAACACAAATATTCAATTTTCCTTTCTACATTCATGGTCAATGGGAGACTGGATCTTGGAAGGAGATAATATGGATTCTGAATCTAGGCCTCATTTTTCAACTCTCTTTGCTCTATCTTTATGGGGGATCTGGAATTCACGAAATGATGCCCACTTCCGTTCAGCTCATGCAACCCCTATTGCGGTATGGTTCAGGGTGATGGCTGGCTATAATGAATTATATAAACCCCACATTTCTGAGGGTCCTCCCACTCCCCCAGTGTGCCATACAATGGCCCATTGGGAGCCCCCAACTCAGCCCTGGAACAAAATGAACTCAGATGGTTCATTCACAGGGATAACTGAATCTGGGGGGCAGACTACTTAGTTAGATATGCTAACAACTCTTTCGTCTGTGCAGGTGCACTCAATCATCGTTTCAATTCAGTCCTGGAAGCTGAAGTATGGGGCATTAAGCATGGTCTCACTCATTGCATAAAGTTAGGCATTCAAAATCTACATCTAGAAGCGGACTCTTATGTGGCTGTTCAAACTATCAACCGATCTGTGGCTCCTCCTTGGCGGATGCGTAGCTCTTTCAAATACATTTGGAAGCTGATATCTTCTTTTGTTAACTTCAAATGTTTACATGTTAGCCGTAATGCAAACATTGCGGCAGATTACTTAGCATCTTTTGGTAGGCAGTCGCTCCACGACTCTTTTTGGGAGGAACACCCACCTAAGGGAATCCTCAATTTTTTGTATTCGGACTCTCTAAACTTCACAACATAATCTAAGAATTCCTTTTTTTTTTAAAAAAATTTAAAGGTCAACACTCGATAGTTTTGATTATTACAAACTTAAAAGGAGATCTAGTATGATTATTGATAAAAAAAGTGTCTCAAAGAACTATAAGTTGGAATATTTATTTTTTGTGAATATATCAATTGGACACCCACCAACACTAATCGAACGCCCAATAAAGAACTTAGCGATTCAAGTAAGTGGCTAATATCAATTGAACACCAGTAGGCTTTCAATTGGACATCCAATTAACATAAGAGAAACTCAAATATTTGAACAAATTCAACCAAACACCAAGTTGAGTCCCAAGCGTATTCCGACTATCATTAGAACATGGAAATTTGATATCAATCTCAATCAAATGACCAATGGAACACCAACTAGATGATTGATTGGCGAAAGTAAGGAGGAACACATTTTCAAAAACCTAAATGAAGAAAAGTTCAATGGATACACATGAAATATCTACTATACAATTTGGAAGTTCCAATAGTAGAAGTTTTGAATGAGATCTATAAAAGGAATTGATTCGAAAATCAAGTTAAGAATTTCAAATCACTCAAATATATTATTGGAAGCTCCAAATGACAAAATTTTTGAATGATATCTATTAAAAGAATTGATTTGAAAATCAAATTAAGAATTTTAAATCACTCAACATACTTTTGGAAGCTTCAATAGCAGAAGTTATGAATGAGATTCATAAAGGAATTGATTTGAAAATCAAATCAAGAATTTCAAATCATCCAATGTATTTTTGAATGCTCCAACTACCATATCTAAAGAAGATATATATGGAGAGATATTTTGAAGAAAAAAATTAAGAAGAACAATATGAACTTTGAAGTTTTTGAGCCTCCATCGAAAAAATTCTATTACTCTCTTTAAGTAATTTATTCTTGTAAAAGAAAAATTCTAAGAGAAAATAAAGAAACATATTTGTCTTTTGTATTGATAGCTCAAGCATTAGAGGCATCTTGAGCGAAGAAAAGCGCACTTTTGGTGTACTAGGGAGGCCTTCGCTTAATTCATATTAAATGTGTTCTAGTGGATCTCCAAGGTTCTTAAGCAAGAGAAATCGAAGAATGGACGTAGGCTACGAGTTGAGTCGAACCTCATGAACAACGTAACATGTCTCCTAGTTTGCTTCTCTACCTTTATCTAGCTTCTTGTGTTTTAGATTGATTGTTTTTTTCGTGCTTGCTTGCTTATAAACTAATCATTAAAAAAATTTTCTAGTTGTCTTGGTACTCTACGATCCAACGACTGGTATCAAAGCAAGTTGCTTTATCTTCAAGATTTAACAATAGCAATGACATCAATGGGTTCACCCTTGGTTAAGGTCAATTGACTATTTACCACCAACCTTTAGCGCCTCAAACTTTTCGTACTAGAAAATTCACATGCAAGCATATATTTAATACTCCAAGAGTTGAGTGTCACATCTTTAATGAGATAATAAATTTCATTATGACATTTCTTTCCCATGACTTTTCCTCCACCTAAGGAATTTAGCTTGTATTTGTCACTTTGGTAGAGTCCATTGTTGAAGCCTTCTTGTAGCTCCCATAGAGGCAAGTAGTTCCTTAAAATTGATCTCTTGTTCAAATAGTGTTTCTTCATCATTGATCAGAATTTGTTTCTTAGTTTGGCTGCCTTTAAGGTGGGCAATAGTGTTAATGAATCTCTCCACAAGTAAAGCCCAATTTCTCAATGATCTTGTAGGTAGTGTCTTAAGACAGGTGAATGTATTTAATCAAAATGAAAAAGAAAGTAGACATAAACTAACAACATAAAAAGAAACATTATTGCAATTAAAAGTGCTACATATATTCAGAAATCTATTTAGATGGTCATGAGTGCTCTCATTGCATGTTCCATAAAATTATTATGATTGGATCATCCTTATTATCGTTGGGTTGATCTTGAAATTGTTTGCATTAATGGCTAGAGGCTCAATACTTGATCCAATATTTGTGAACTTTGATGAGACGTAGTCCAATTCTATCTCTTCTTCATTGTCTTCAATCCAAGGTATTTCTTGGTTGTCTACTGTTATTGCTTCCTTTCTCAACTTTTTGGATGCTTTTCTCAATCTCAAGATAAAAATTTAGAGATGTCTTTGAGCTTCGAGTATTTCATTAGCTTTCACGACTAAAATCCTCAAAAGCTATTGCCATTTGACACTAAGTATCATACAAAATTACACACCCATAAAACACAAAATGTAAAAGGTCTCAAAGTAACTTGAAATCAAAATAGTAAGTAACGATGTTCCCTAGCAATGGTGCCAAAAACTTGATGTGAAAATTTGTTACAAGCAAAAAATGATAGCAAGTACACTAATAGTTTGAGTAATATAATGTAACGAGTACAAAGTTATCGATCCTATTAGGAACAACTAACTAATTATCAAATCTCAGAGGCCAATAGGAGATGACATAAATTTTTATAGAGTTCAGTTTAAGAGGTAAAATAGAAAGATAAAATAGATTATATAGTGATACTAATGATTACTAGGGCCTAGATGACGTGTAAAATTAGGATCGAACAATGTTTAGCCTTTGCGGTAATTGACTTAATCAATGAATAAAAGTTTAACTTCCAGATGGATTAAGGACACCTAAATTATGAAATCCATTTATAGGTAAATATCAACTATCACAAATCCAAACGAACTGAAAGTACTCCATTGTGGATCACCCTTGAATTCACTTAAATTATGATTCTATAAAGTGTGATCATAAACTATTAAAATGTTATATCCGAGATCAGACTAATAGATCATGAAACCTAATATGCCCTTTTGGTTGTATTATGTTCAGAAATGCATTGCCCAAACTAATTAGTTTATGATCATGACCGCAAAAAGCTTGAATTGAATAAAGATGTGTCAATAGTCAAATAATCAATCCAATCAAATATGAAAAAAACACTGTGCAATACAATCATGTTCATGAAAGTTAAAAAGACTATAAAAAAATACTAAAAAGGTTTACAAGTTTTTCTAACATTAAAACTATTACAAACCAAGAACAAAATATGTCAAATAATTGTTCAAAATACAAAAGTTTTCATCCCAACATAATATAGAACAAGGAATACTCTAGGGATCGATCATAAGCTTTTGCACAATCCTCCTTCCGAGTTAAATCACACAAATACCTTCTCAGCCACCCCTTCGAGATGCTCCTGCATGTTCTCTGCTTCAAGGCTTAGGTTGATGGCTCCTAGCATGCAACTCCAAGCTCTTTAAGGGTATATTTTAACATCCCTATGTTTGATTAGGGTTTTCCTAAGATTTTGTATGGTTACAAAATCTTTCGATGTCATAACAAGGAAACCCTTTTCTACATTTCATTATTAGCTCCATGGCTGAGATTTAACCGAGCAAAACACTTTCATATCTTCATAAATTTGTCTTAACTTGATTCCTAAAGCAGTTGAATAGTTAGAAGTTCTTCTGACATTAAAAACCCTTCAAATGATTATCAAAATACAAATCTAGACCATCCATCACGGCCCATGACATTTCCCACGACCTGTGAAACTTCGTGTCACAGTATAAAAATCAGTCATTGTTGTTCATAACATTATATGACGGCCCATGATTTGTGTTTCGTTCAGATTTGGCATTTGCTAATTTTGATACTTACGACTCGTGATCAGATATAACAACCCGTTACATTCATGTTTTTAGTGCTGCTTCTTTTTGTAACACTCCGTAGTGCCCCGTGAGCTATATTAGTAACAACCCGTTAAGCTATTGAAGATGATATTAAATTGCATTTGTTCCTTTTTTCATTACATGATAGAGCATAAACTTGGTTGAGTACCTTGTTAACTAGAGCTATCACAACTTGGGGGCAATTCATTGACAAATTCATCACAAGATTTTGTCCACCTCAAAAAGCTACGAAGATGAGAAAGGAGTTGATGTCCTTCATGCAAGAGGATGAAGAAACATAGTATGAAGCATGGGAAAGATAGAAGGATGTTGTAAAAATTCTAAAGATTAGTTTTGGGGAAGAAACGTCCTGAAGAAATTTATGAAACCATTAAATATGTGGCACTCAATTCCTGGCAAAATAGAAGATCAAGAAATAATCAAATAAGGAAGTGCACTCAATGTTAATTCTAATTCTAACTTTAACAATAAAGTTGTAGCTCAGCTAGAGTCACTCAACAAGAAATTTGAATTACTGATAAATCAAACCATACAACAACTTGAGAAGGACATCCTTATAATGAATGTCCCGAAGGCAAGAATTATGCTTTCAAAACATTTTGAGAATGGCAACTTGTGTGAGGATCCTTCTCCAGGAACAACAACCCTTTTAGTGACACTTACAATCCAGGATGGAAGAGCTACTAACAATTATTGGGTCTAAAGTAACGAATCAAGATGCATCCATACATAATCTAAAAGTACAAAGGGGCAACTTGCAAATATTTTGGCAGGACCAGGAACACTACCAAGCAACACAAAGAAGAATCCAAAAGAGGAGGGCAAAACCATTTCCACAAGGAGTGTCAAACAACTTGAAGACCCAAGGTTTCGTTCTCCTCAACCATTTGCTGAACCTGAATGCCAAAGAGAGGTTGGTAATCCAAATGGAATTGAGAGGATTCTTCGGATGCACAAACAAACAAGAAAGGGAAGTTTTCTATCCACCAGAAAAGCAAATCTTTACCTTATCCTAAAAAATATATACAAGAACAATCGGATAAATGATTCTTTAAGTTCCATGAAATTTTCAAATAATTACACATCAATATACCTTTTTATAAGGCGCTGAAACATATGCCGAGCTATGCAAAGTTCATGAATGAAGTGTTATCAAACAAAAGGTGGTTTAAGGAAATAATAATTGTAAATCTCACACTCCAATGTTGTGTAGTATGCAAGAGACATATTCCTTAGAAGATGAAGGACCTTGGAAGTTGCATCATCCCATGCACCATAGGGGATTTCAATGTTCAAAAAAGCATTATATGACTTAGGAGCAAGCATAAATCTCATGCCTTATGCGGTTTTCCTTAAGTTGGGATATTGTGAACTTTATGAGTCTAGTGTTCTACTTCAACTTGCTGATTAGTGAGTAAAGAAGTCTCAGGGTATTATTGAATATGTTATAATGAAATTTATATTTCCTATAGTCTTAATAGTGATGGACATGGACTCTGATGACAATGATCCAATTATCCTGGGTAGACCCTTTCTAGCCATAGGAAACATTATGATTGATGTACACCAGAGCAATTAACTATCCAAGTTAACAATGAAAATTTAAGCTAGTGTTCTCCTTATGCGGGGTTCCTTAAGTTGGGAAATTGTGAAGTTAAGGAGTCTAGTGTTCTACTACAACTTGTTGATTAGTCAGTAAAAAAGTCTCAGGGTATTATTAAACATGTTCTAATGAAATTTGTATTTCCTATATACTTAATAGTGATGGATATGGATTGTGATGACAATGATCTAGTTAACCTAGGTAGATCCTTTCTAGCCATAGAAAATATTATGATTGATGTACCATAGAGCAAGTTAACTCTCCAAGTTAACAATGAAGATTTAAGCTTCAAGATGGTCTGTTCTCTGAAACACCTTACTAATTTTTCTACACGTTATGCCATCGATGTCTTTGAAGATGACCATTCTGATGAAATAGACAACATGTTTGCAGATTTTCTTGATGCCCCATATGCAAACATTGAAGAACCTAAGGTGAATAATTAATAGAACAAATAGTTTAATGAAGTGGAAGAATTGCAAGAAACTAAAGAAGTGGAGGAAGAAGTCATGACTCCTCCAAAACTTGAGCTTAAAGATTTACCATCTCACCTCAAGTATGATTTTCTTGAGAATAATTCATATCCAGTAATTGTATCAGCCTACTTGGCATAAGATATGAAGGATAAATTAATTAGATTGCTGAAAAGACACAGGAAAATAATTGCACTATCTATTTTTGATATTAAGGGGTTTTCTCCATCATTCTGCATGCACAAAATACTGACGGAAGACAACATCAAACCCACTACTCAATATAGAGAAGGTTGAACCGTACATTGAAGGAAGTGGTCAATAATGAAGTAATCAGATTTTTTTATGTAATATACGTTAACCTATCTTAGATAGTCTCTAGATTAGTCCTATACTGATTATTCTAAAGGCGGGGGAATAATTGTGATAAGCAACACAAAACAATGAACTGGCACCAATAAGAAAGTGACTGGATCACTAGTATGCATTGACTAAAAAAACTAAATGATGCCACCCGCAAGGATCATTTCTATTGCCAATTATTGTTCAAATGTTAGAACGTGAGTCTCTTCATAGTTACTATTACTTTTTTTTATAGTTATTCATAATACAATTAGATCATTGAAGCATTTGAGGAATAAGATAAGACAACTTTTACATGGCCTGTAGTACATTTGCTTACAGGAGAATACCTTTTGGCTTATATAATGCTCTTACAACGTTCCAACGATGAATACTGGCTATATTTGTTGATATGAATGAGTCAACTTAGAAGTGTCATGGACAACTTTACATTTCTGGGATTTACTTTGAAATTGTTTAAAGAACTTAAAACTTGTGTCCAACACATTGCGAGGAAACAAATTTAGTTCTTAAGTGGGAGAAATGTCATTTCATGGTTAGGGAGAGCATTTTCCTTGGTCATAAAATTTTTGAGAAACACATTGAAGTCGACAAGGCCAATATAGATGTGATAGCCAACTTACCACCATTAAACATGGTAAAGGGAATAAGAAGTTTTTTGGGGCATGCTAATTTCTATAGAAGATTCATTAATGATTTTCTGAGAATTGCAAAACCATTGACAACCTTTCTCTCAAAGGATGTCAAGTTTAAATTTGATGAAGAATGCTTAAAGTTTTTTTTCCAAAATTTGAAGGAAAAATTGAGTTCTACCCCTGAAATTGTGGCACTATGCGCTCATGCGCGATGCAAGTGATAGAGCAATTGGAGCTATGTTGGGTCTACACCACAATAAGACATTGCAACGTGACTTACTATGCAAGCGAGATACTTACATCTGCTTAACTAAGTTATTGGTACAAGGCTTCATTTTGAAGGATGCTACAACATGTCGGATGCAAGTGGCCTAAATTTTATGCAACAAGTGTGAAGAGCCTTACGATGGAGAAGAAGAGAGCCTTGCGAAGATTTTGAAGGAGGAGATTATCTAGGTGTTTTTACTCCTTATTTACTCTTCTTCCTCAAGGATGAACTCCATTATGCTGTCTTAGTTTATTGTAAAGGAAAAATCTATCAAACAATTGTGATAATTAATTTTAGTCATTCAATTTTCTTATGTGTATGAATGTTATGTGTAATGCTCTTTCATGATTTTTTTTGAGATTTTGAATCCTTACTAGCATCTTGGAGAGGAATAATGAGTTTTTATTTGTCTTTAATTTCTGAAATTGATTTTTGAGTTCTGAGTCGAAGAATTACATACCATATCAAAGTAGCATTCTGGAGAGGAATACCTTAGGTGTGCAGTCTATGAGATTGACATCCTGGAGAGGAATAATCAATAACTTAGGAAATACATATTATTGCGTCTCAAAATTTTGATAGATTAGATTGACATCCTAGAGAGGAACAATCTGCCTGTTAGATTTGAGATAGTTTGTGCATCCTAGAGAGGACATCAAATTTTAGATAGATCTTAATTCTCATAAGAAGTAAATTAATTAAATTCTGATTAAAACTTGTGGTAAAATCTGATTTATCGCTATTCATCTCATCTCATCATGATCTAGAGGTTGTCATTACAATTCTTTTTTTTCTTTTCTTTATCTTTTAGAAATTATTTTTCATCCAAAATCCAGTTTCTTCAATTAGTTGGTGGGATTAGATCAATAGAGTTAACATTAGTCCTCGTGGGAACGATACTCAACTCACCTCGAACTATTACTTGATATGATTAGTGCACTTGCTAGTGATTTTATCTGTCTTAATAGCACGGATCAAGTTTTTGGCGCCGTTATCAGGGATTGATCAATTAACTTTCTATTCTAGTTCTCAATAACTGCTTTGAGATTTTTTTTGGTAACTTTCAAATTTCTTCTAGTGTTGTGAGTTTTTCAGGATACATCTTCTGCACACCTCATGTTCTGCAACACATAATTTTTCTTATCTTCAATGGTAAATAAGCAACAATTGTTTAATCTAGAATCAAAGCCAAAGATGAAAGATAGAGGAAGATCTGTTAAGCAAGAGGAGGCAACACCAACTCTAAACACCAGAAAAATGCCTCAGCAATCTCAACAAGAAGATCCCTCGATAGACCCATTAACAATACTCACACATGTGATGAGTGGATTGTTATCAAGACTTTCGAGCAAGAAAATTTGATTCAATTGATGGAGAAGAATATTTTTTATCTAATTGAGAGCAACAATGCTATAGACAATGTAATTACTTCATTTCTCACAGCCAAACCATCGATCGAACAAAGCATCAATCTTGAGGAGATGATTGGTCAATTGACCACAACCGTTGAAAACAGACTCCTCATGCAAGATCAAATCATCATCAGTTTGGAGGCACAACTGACACAATTGAGAAGTCAATCCAAAGCTGATGAAGTATCATCTCTTATCCGCAATTATCATATGCTCGGGTTAATTTCGAAGCCATGGAAACAAAGCTTCAAGCATTAGAGATGCAAGTTGCGCAATTGACTTCTCAAAATGCTGAATATCACAACGACAACCATGTATGATGTCCAACAACTTTTGTGAGCCTGTCACAACCATAAATCTTCTCGAAGAAGATGGAGGCCACGAAGGAACAACCAAAGAAATTAGACATCCCAATGGCTGATCAAGGAGATAAGCAAGTACATAATTAAAGATGGATGTATCAGAAAAAGGAGCTCACATTCAGATATCC
Source organism: Pontederia paniculata (assembly GCA_001647135.1). Classification (NCBI taxonomy): domain Eukaryota; kingdom Viridiplantae; phylum Streptophyta; class Magnoliopsida; order Commelinales; family Pontederiaceae; genus Pontederia; species Pontederia paniculata. Next base: position 8,835 of record LTAE01001836.1, on the reverse strand, counting down.
CTATCAATACAACAGCAATGGCATCACAAGAGCCCACATCCAAGTGAAGAAACACAACAGTCTTTTGACCCACAATGTCAGAATATGATTGAAGAAAGATTAGTTGAGCCAATAAGGATTATTGACAGTGAAATGTGGGAGGTAGAAGTTTCATGTCTCTACACAACTATTGACGCTCGCCATGATGGGCATCCACAATCACATCCTTATTCTTGGTGAGATTGTTCTTTATTTCTCTTAGTTTCTTGAGTAACACCAATTCTCATTTATGTTGAGCCTTAGATTGTTTAGTAAAATTTCTTGAGTCTAGGAGTCATCCAATCTCTTGATCGAGATCGAGAGATTGCTACAAATTACTATGAAACCCTAGGGTATAAAAAGGAGGCTGAACTAGAATATATCATATAAATCATACAAACAGAGACCCAGATTATTACACAGAGGATAGAGAGACGAATTTGAAGAAAAGAAGCCAGAGAGATCTATCCGAAGCCTTGAGCATATTTCAAATTTTCTAAGTCGAAGAAGAGCAAGACTTGAAGATCTACTGCTGAGAAAGAGTTTGATTTATTTTCTGTAAGAACTATTTTCTTGTTTTAGTTATTTGTATTAGGAACTTGTGAACCCTATTTTAGATTGGAGTTATTGATTTGTTTCTTTCAGAATATGCATGTTTTCATTGTTGTTCTTTCTTTGAGATCATGAATTTTTTTTATTAACTGTTTAGTGTAAAAGAATTTGTGGTCTGATTTGTAGAGAGGGATTGATCTTTGAATTAAGTCATAGCATCGCATATCATAATCTGATTACTCACAGGAGATTCAGATTGTGTGGCCTGTTGATTGAGCTTGTTTAAGCGGTCAACAGTTTAAGTTTTGCATCGTTAAAGCATCTTAGATTAGGAATTATTTGAGGTGGATTCGCTTGAACATCCTCAACAAATATGAACCTAGGGTAGGTGATTGCGTCAGTTTAGAGGATCATAATTTAGGCAGAACTTAGTCCATCATTAGAAGCAATTCTGTTCAATCTGAATTAGTGGTGAAAGTCCTAAATCTTCCAATTTAATCTGAGTTGATCTTATCTGACCTCATCTCTGAAATTTCATTTCTTTTTATCTATTATCTCTGAATCAAAACTAAAATTAATCTTTTATCTATTACTTTTGGTATTAGATAAGGCTAGGTTACATTAGTCCTCGTGGGTTCGACATCCTTACTCTTAATCATTATATTACTTGAACGACTAGTGCACTTGCTAGCATTTGAATTTGCATGTTCAACATTTTTCGCATCAATGCTTTATAGTACTTTGTCTTTCTTTTAATTTAGTGTTTTCTTGCTATGCAATATCTGGTTTCAATCTAATGATCAATGCGACACTTTCATCCATGTGGATTGTATTGTTATCTTTGACTTATCCCATTAGTGGCTCTTGGGTGACTTTGAAATAACTCCTAACCTCTTTGGAAGATCATCAATACAATGACTAGTTGTAGTGCACAAATCACAATAGGGACCCACAAGAGGTAGGACGCTCGAGAATAATCTTCGTTGCACATGGGGAGCAAGCCATACAATAGGAACCAAGTAGCTTTGCAACAACTACTCTACTGACCCTAGCAATGCAATGATTCATTAATATCTCCCAACAATTCAATACATGGCGACCTCAACTTTTATTTAGTGAATATTATTGCCCATTTATCCTTTCACATATTATTCATTATCATAATACGGAATCAAGGAACGATTCATCATTAGGAAAACATATCACAAAAGCCTCACATACATAAGCCGTGTTTTGTGATGTACATTACATTGGTCATATGTGGTCGAGTTTTGGTCATTGATGTGGGCCATGTTAGGATTTGACATGGGCTATGTACGATAACTTATATACTTCATCTTAGCATACACTGTCGAATCTTATTTATCAACGCGGTTTGTGTTATGGCTAACTTGGACTGTGTACTATCCATGCATGACATATTTTAAACATTATTTTAAATGAACACGTGGTGTGTTCATAGGTCAAGTCGAGGGTGCATCCTTTCGTCAATCATGCTCCAATCTAATCCGATTGAATATAATAAAACCATCTAAGGTACGATGTCTTAGCGTACAAATGACACGGACCACGCTCTACAATTCGATGGTTTAATTATAAATAATCTAGAATATGACTTTCTCGTTCGGGATGACGCAGACCGTGCCCATCATGACCTAGGCCGTGTTGCATGATTATGCAATTCTAGGGTTTTATCCCTTCAGACGCAGACCATGTTCGATCTAGACATGATCCATGTTTAATCATTTGAGTCGCCTCTTTCTCTCATTTTTTATGATTAAACCCAAGTTTTCATATAGAAACTTCATGCAATTAAGTCCCAACTAAAGTAAAGGTTTAGGGATCTAACATGAGATCAAAACTAAATATAACCTTACAACTATTATAATCCAGAGATGAAAATCTAGCATGCATCAATTTATCAAGAAAGCTAATCTATGAGGGACCCGCCTAAGAACATACCTTGTTCATCAATCTATTACCGGTGTTGCGACCCTAACATTCCTCCTTGTCATCTCCTAATCCTTTTCTCCTTCGCTTGCATTGTGGTTGATTATTGTTGCCCTCTCATTGATGTCCTTTGAGAGTGAAAGAGAAAGAAAGAAAGAGGAGAGAGAGAGACAGAGGAGAGAGAGAGAGAGAGAGAGAAGAGAAGAGAAAAGAAGAGGGAGAAACCCCGTGATGGCTGTGGGAAGAAAAATAATAATCCTTGGAAAAATTTTGTAGCCTAAGAGTTTATATAAAGGAGCCTATGATTTCAAATTATGTTAAAACATAATTAAATTAGGACTCCAAATCAATTAAAGTTGGGACTCCATCTTTTAAGGGCAACACGGGTCGTGTCCTAGTTGGACACGGTCCATTTCCCTTGTTTGAACTCAAAGTCAGGTAGGACAGTTCTAAAAATGAAAGGAAAAATTACAAAATAAAATTAAGTAGGTGAAGAAGGTAAAATAAAATTGAAAGTATGAAATAAACATTGGAGGAGAAGATATGGAAATGAAAATGGAAAGAGATGAAAATAAAAGAAAGCTAAGTAAAATAATAAGAAATTAATAATGATATGAATTAAAATAATTAAATATTTAATATTATATCTATCATCACGATTTTTGGTTAACCGTTAACTTTTTGTAACATAATAAATGATTTTAAAAATAGTTATATTTATATTTGAAAGAAAAAACAAGGTGAACAAATATTGTAACGGAATGATTATTTTTTCCAAAAAAGAAAAAGAAAATCTGAAACAATCAGCAAAAAATAAAAAAAGAAAAGACCAAATGAATAAAGGAGGAGAATTAACATGAAAAAGAAATGAAAATAAAAATGAAGGAGGTGAAAATAGAATAAAAAGAAAATTAGTGAAAGAAAAATAAATTAATATAGCTTCATTAGTATTACATAATTAATAAATAATAATAATAATATTAATTATATATCAGTTGTTAAAATATATCATACTGTTGTAAAAATTCATGGGAGCAAAATATAATGAGATAAAAATTGTGAAATTTGTATTTAAGGCACATAAGAGTTTATAGGGAAAGTTAGATTCATTCAGAAAGGATACTTATAAATTAAGTTATAAATTTTAAACTGACCGCATGCTAAATTTGTCTAGAGCTGAAAATTACTATCTTGGATAGTATTATCCAAATTGTTCATACTTTACATTAGATTGTTTTTAAGGTATAATTTGATATTAATGTTCTGTGTTATATCATATACTTAATATTGCTTATGATATATGACTATGGATGGACTCCAAGGTTGCTTCTATTATTATAATGTGCTATATGCTATACATAAGTAAAGGGAATAAGATTAATAAAGATGTTGACATTGTGTGATAATTGCTCGAGTAAAGTTTGATGATGTGATTATGATGATATTAGTAACTTATAGTGTAGATGCAACAAAACTACATAGTTCATGTTGTATGACTATATCCCTTCATTCAACAAAAAATATTTGAAGTATCCTTTCCTTACTAGGGCACCATCCTGGTTGATACACCAACAATTGACATGTGACAATCCATACGCTGCGCAAACTTGGTGACAAGTCCTCCTACTTAAAGTCACCCAAAGGTGTCAAAGTCCCTAAATTTAGTTATCAACACAAATGAAGAGTAAACTATTAATAATGAATGAAGTAATAATTATGAAGACGATGATGTATGTTTTACAGGATAATAAAATTAAAGTGAACATGATGATAATGATGTTATGAAATTAAAGAAAGAATGACACATGATGAAAAGCATGAAAAGTTGTGATTCTTACTTTTGAGGTGATTAAATCTTTATCGTTATGTATTATATATTCCCAAGGTTCATGCTATTAAAATTATCATATCAATGTGTTGTTGTATGTCTTACATATTGAGTTCCATACACCCATGAGAAATTTGTCTCCCATGCATTGGATTTTGTAGGTAATTTGTAGGATCTAGAATGGCAACAAGAGGGGGGGGGGTGGTGAATTGGTATATTAAAAATCTCATGTTCTTCTTTGCTTAATCTAAATGTGTTATGCGTAGCGGAAGCAAACAAGTATGGATATAAACACAAGTAGAGAGAGAGAAGAGTAAGAAGAACAAACACAAGAACAAACACAGTTTGTTATCGAGGTTTGGCCGAACTCCTGGCCTACGTCCCCGCTCCGATCTTCTCCACGAGATCTTCGGAGTTCACTAAGTCCTTCTTCAAGGGCGAAGGCTCCCTACAAATCTCCTTTCTTGTACTGAGGACAAGGAGAACAACCTCTTACATGTAATCTCTCAAGCTCTCTCGAATTCCTTCTCAAAGGGGAACTAAGGCACTCGTTCTAGCACTCAAATTCAAATGGCCAAAG
>LTAE01001835.1:51624-79279 GCA_001647135.1 Pontederia paniculata | reverse complement strand
GAAAGGATTCAATATGGATGAATGATGACAAAGATGAAAGATGAAGTAAGAAATAAGTATGTAAAAGATGCATATATGTATGAAGTCTTATTATGCTCTTTATGTTATGGAAAAAGATGTTTAAGTTATGAAATTTGATTATGTTATGCTTATGATCTTATTATGAAAATGCCTATCTATTGTGCCATACATATCTGAGCTTTATCGCTCATGGTGGTTTGTTTGCCCCCTGCTTTGGATCCTGCAGGTCAGTGATCTAGGATGGCATGTTTCCTGGTGGTGCTAGTAGCGATAGGTGTCCGTGATGATGCTGCTTGCACATGAGTATTGGTCCAGTATGATGTCTGTCAGTCTAGTCTATTTTAATCAGTTGTAATAAGAAAAGTATCAATTATATGATGTAAGACTATGAGACATGACGTCATGTACACTTTCCACATTTGTGTTATGAAAAGAAGTATGAAGATTAATATTTTATATTTATTTCAAATGTATATTCCGCATTATGTTGACTGGTCTTGATAGTAAACCCTAGAGTCAAGTATAAGTATGATGTTTATCGTCTTCAAGTCCACATCTTTGCCACGTGGCGGGGTGTGGGTTTGGGGTCGTTACAAATTACGTATGAGCTGCTAAGAAATTTGCATCCTCAAAAACATCCAAAAACTCATGCGCTTCTAGTTCCGCCGGGCTTGTAGCTAACACCGTCAATCCTTTAAAAAATTCTAAAGCCTTAGAGGCAAGTCAATCGACGGATGAGTTGAGATTCCTTGGAATGTATTGAAAATTGCCTCTTCCAAGATCTTTGATAGAGATGTTCACGAGTCCTATTTAATTTGTTCGAATATCAAATTTGAATCAATCCGATTAATTTTATTTGAATTAAATTAAATCAATAATGATAAATTATTTATCAAATTCGATCCAACCGATTTTTATTGGATCGGATTAAATCCAATCCGATCATCGATTTATTTGATCGAATATTTTTTATATATTTTCAATTTTTAATGACATTTAATATTAACTATATTTTAAAAAGAAAACAATATATCTTTTCAAAAGTTTGTAATACTTTTAAATGATATAAAGTATACATTTTATATATTATAATTTTAAAATAATATAAAAACTTTTATGAAGAAAAAATGATTCAAATTATATATATATATATATATATATATATATGTTCGACCTAACCCAATTAATATTAGATCGATTCGATTCGTTGGATTTATCGCATTGATCCGATCCGGTGAAGACCTCTACTCTTTGACATCCTCCATGTCTCTCCTACCTCCTCTCACTCTTTATTTTATTTATTTTTAGTTTATGTCTAACATAATTTTTGTTACAATCTACTATTTTATTTATTATTTATTATTTATTATCGAGATTTAAAAGATATTTAAATTGTAATTACCAAACGGGGGTAATTTAGAATGAGATCTCAAACACCCAAATGACCCTAACAAGTAACAACCCTTTCCCCATCGTCGTTCAAATCACGTGACCGGCAGTTGAGTCCCCTCGCGCGCTCTGCAATTTTTTCTAGGTCAAGTTCCAGATCCGAACTCCACCGACGAGTGTCTTCGTCTCCCCCTCTTCGCCGCTTCGACGGGGTGAATCATGAGGACGACAAGGGCTGGAATTGTCCCCTTTCTTCATCAATCTCATCAGGTATCTCATCCTCTCTTGATTTCCCTTTCTTCCTCATTTTTTCATGAATTTTCCGGTTTTTTTTGGGGGAATATATTTATATTTGGATCATATCCGTTTACCTGATATGTTACATGGATAGTGAACACTGTGTTTTGGTTTACTATGAGGTAATTGGTGTGTGTTTATATATATTAGATCAAGTTAGCATTTTTTTCGCAGTTAAGCAGATAACAATAGAGGTAATTAGCGTTAAACTTTGCGACATTAAGTTGATAATTAAGAAAGAATATGTGAATCATAGTTCAATCGGGGTTGGTGATTATGAAAGTGGGGATAAAAGCATATTTCAAACCAAATTCGGTTGGCATAGATGGTTAGCATGTTCGTGCCCGGATTAAGGGATCCAAAACTAGTAGCCCCGAGTTCGAGCCCCGGAGTCCTCAATTTGGCTAGAGGGATACCATTATGCTCTTTACCTTGACTCCGGATTAGACATCGGGGCCCCAAGCGGGTATTCGGAAAAAAAACATCTCATCTTTGAAGTTTGTTTTGAGAGCTCGCTTTTTATTGGTTTATTTGTTCAGCTATTTAGTTTGTGCAATGAAATCGTAAAGGTGGCTCTTTTTACTTGGTGCATTTATGTGTCGTGCATGTTTAAATGCTGCGGATGATATTATCAGCACTAATAGTTTTGCTCGACTATTTGAGGCACTGATTTTTCGTTGGGATAATCAATATAAGAAGAGATGGAGAAACCTTTCATAGTTTATTCTCAAAAGGAATTTTCATAGTTTTCAATACAAGTGGATGATTACTAATTTTTTGTAGTCCTCCTTTCCATTTCAACAAAGAAAAGTGACGGAGAAAGGATAGTGAAACATACAAGGCTTTAGGATTTATTTGTTCATGTTCTTGCTCTCAGCAGTATAGTGAACCAAGTGAACTTGGAAAATGTATTCACATCATGATTAGCATGGCATCTTTCATATATCTAATGACTTTTCCTCATTTTATGCCATAATACATTTGGGTCTCCAAGGTCTGCATGCAATTTATGTGATATTTTGCTAACATTAACTAGTTCCTGGACATAGAACATCTTTTGCAAGAAGACCATGGAGAATATTTGTTATTGTCAGCTTTAAGGGTTTGTTCTACTAACCAGTAAGTATGTTGATCTCAATGTAAATAAACCATTTTGTTTCAATGCAATATAAGGGGAAAAGGGTAGAAATCAAAGAAGTTAAGTTGGCTTTAGCAGATATCATGACTCAAGTCTACTTGCACTTGATTTGGTCTTTGACTAGAAAGTTTGTTTTAGCAGACACTGCACTTGTCTTGCAGGAATCTTAATAGCATCAGTAGAATTATTATATTTTTTTCCATTCTTATACTTTGAATTACTTTCCCACATGGGTGTTTTTTGATCATGATGTGTTTTTTTTTTGTATGCAGTGTCAGGAAATCTTATGAGATGTTTCTCTAGGTGTTTTGGCACTTCTAGTACAGCTTTCAAAATAGATGGTTTAAACTTCTGGTTCTGCTAACTATGGGTGAGAGACTGGGTTGCAAGAAATCAGAGGGAAAATGCATCACAGATGCATATAATTCCTCTCTCCAACCTTTTCCTGTGGTTTCCTTTTGGGATTGCATTTTCGGCAAGATCAGATACTACTTCAGACCCGAGTGTAGGAATATACTACTCACAGTTTGAGCTATTTTAAATTTACTTCTCTTGGCATACACAAACTTTAGCTTAGCAGTTTGAAAGTATTTTTCTTTTAGCTAGTCATTTAGAGACATTAGGTTCAGTATATCAGAGGGAGAACCAGTCATGGAGAAGGCTAAACATGCTCCAACAAGCCCAGTTGTGAAGAAAGGGAAAAAGAAGCAAGCCAAAGATGAGCTGGACCGACTGAAACAAGCTGAGAAGAAAAGAAGGCGTTTGGAGAAAGCACTTGCAACATCTGCAGCCATACGCTCCGAGTTAGAGAAAAAGAAGCAGAAAAAGATGGAAGAACAACAGAGGCTGGATGAAGAAGCTGCTGCAATTGCTGAAGCAGTTGCCCTTCATGTGTTGGGAGAAGACGAGGATGATGCCGATAATTTATTGTTGAGCAATAGTAGCAAATATAACTCCTGGAGTGATTCAAGCAGCATTGATCATTTCATGGGTTGTCAGTGGTTTACAAAATACTCCGCTGATGGTCTCAATTGGACATCTAATTCATATGGTCATGAATGGAGAATCAGGGAGCCACTGCCACCCCATATGCGTTTCAAGGGCTTTCAAGCACCATATGATACTGAGACAACTGAAGGTGCAGATGTTTTTGCCGGTCTCATTGCTTCACAGGTTGTTGCCGCATTGCAAATTGCAGAAGATCCAGCTGGTGCTCAAATTTCTGACCAGGATGCAGCCACCATCGTCATAAATCAAATGCTGGGCGGAAGCAATTCTGACAGCAAGGTCAACTTTTACAGGGAGTTTTAATCAACTAAGCTCTGTATATAGACATCACCACGAACGTCCTCAATATGCCTGTTTTTCATTTTGTTCTTCTAGTAAATGTGTAGAGTTCCCAAAGATATCACGTGCCTTTTAGCCCAATGTATTTATGATGTTTGTTTGTTGAGCATCTTATGAATCCTGCTTCTTGTTTGAATTTCTGTAATACGTAGCCAGCTGAATGCACCTACTGTTACATATTGGCATTTACGTTAGAGGAAGTGAGGCTCAACAAGCACCATTTCCTGGCATCTAGATCAGTGATGTTAATGTATAGTCGGAAAAAAAAAGTTGGGGGTGGGAGGAGGAGGAGGAGGATTATTTTTTTTTCTACCAAAAACAAAGTGCACATCATCCCTACATTTATCATTGTTTATCAAGATCATCTTCCATTCCTTCTATCACTATTTATCAAGGTTTCAATAGTTGATAAATATGATTGTTGTGGACAACGAGGACGAAGCCAAGGGGGTGCATTGAAACCTCTTGGACAGTTAATTTTTTATTAATAATTTAATTAAATATATTTATTATTGGTTAGATAGAAATATTTTGCAACGATTAAAAAATTTCAAATTTAATCCCTCTTATCTCAATTTTTATTTTATGTTTACTTTATCATTTTACTTTTTTTTCTTATTTATCATTTATCTTTTATAAAAATAATAGTATAAATTTGCACCCCCTGACTAACATCCGAGCTCCATCCCTGCTCATAAATCAAAAGGTCGAGTTCAATTCTCAGTGAGCATAGAATTCCTAACGTGTGACCAAGGTAACAAATGTCTGTAGCTTAAGAATTATTTATCTTATTTCTTACAATAGTTTACAATGGAAAGTTTATCTTTAAAGTAGAGTAGGAATACTTCATTACAAGGCAAACACCGTGTCCGTCTACCATGCAAAACACTGCAAGATTTCTCAAAGGAATACATATGCAATCCGAAAGCACTAGCTTGGAATTAGAATAGCCTTTTTCCACTTATTATTCTTTAGCTTGGGCTAAGCTAATTTGAAGAACATTGTTCGCTTGAACATTCTTTGCTGTAACTAGCTCTACTCCATCTTCTAATGAATAGAGACGGCGACAGAGATTTACTGAGTAGTTCTTTCTGACACTACCACTGAAACCTTGAATAATATAAACAGTTCACTTGCGACAGATAATTTAGCGTACTGGATCAGGGTTGAATTTCAGTGATTCCCTCCATATAAGTTCTTTAATATCCTCTTCTGTGTAGGATGGTTGTTCAAAATCAAAACTGAACGGAGCCCGACAAACAGGTTCATCATTGATATCATGAAGGGACGCTAAATATGGATGGCAGAGTGCCTCATCAACTGCAAAATTGAAGTTCTCATAAACTTTGAAATTGAGAAACAATGTCTAAAATTTGATGAAATACCACCAAAACCAGGGCATACCTGTAATTCGTTTGCTTGGATCAAATACAAGCATTTTCTCCAGCAAATCAATGGCCCCACTAGACATGTTGGGAAATCTAGCACGAAATTGTTGCTTCGGATATTGAGGAAGCTGTCTAACATATCTTCGAGCATTATCACTTCGGAGAAATCCAAGGCTTGAATCGTCGGGTGAACCTATTAACTTTGTAAGGAAGATATAAAGGATGGGTTAGAAATAAGAAACAATAGCCATAACCACCTTCAAATTTCTGAGATTTTTTACTGAGACAAACTTTGTGATATTTCAGAAGAAAATCATAGACAAACTCATTTGGTTTTGGCAGTTGGCAAATCTAAGTAAATAAAAGCAAGTATATGTGTGGATGAGCTCTGGCAAGTAGGTAGAGGGCAGCAGATCTCGGCTTTTTTTTCTTTCTGGATATGATGATATAATTTGATATTATATAGATGAACATTTCTGCACTTATGGACTAAAGCAAAGAAAATAGATGGTGAAACTGCAAAGAAACCACTAATGAAGTAGCATTCAAAATGAAACTCTAAATAACAGTTAAAATCAAGAAACTATCTGCACTTTAATAATTTGGAAACTAATGACATTATGAAACAAAATATTTTATAGCATAACATTCATATGCAGAAAAGTTGAAGGGTTAAAACTTCTTGACTACCATCCATAGTTCCAATTTAATTGACAGTTTCATCAAACGATGAACTAGTTTACCACGTCACAAACATTATGATCATAATAGAAGAACTTCCTTGAAGAGGTGACAAGAATATCTAAACCACACCAGACCAGCTAGAGCAAGACTTGGCTACTTCCTTCAATGAGATATAGAGACTAGAAACTTCAAGTTTGAAGGAGAAATGACTTAACATATAATATTAAATAAAAAAGATCGCCGAAGTGTTAACTTCTCTGATATTAAGTATACAAGGTAGCATAAGCTCTTATTGGAAAAGTGTATTGACAACAGAAAGTTTGTGTACTAAACATGATAACATTATTCAGCAGTGGAATACGTTTAAGAAATAGTATTTCCCAGGAATTTCTATGATTGTCGATGCTGTAACACAAATAGAGATTGTGAATTTCAACAATCTCAAAGTCATTGCCAATAGTTTGTAATGGGACCTACCATAAAAAGAGAATGCTGACAATGCAAGTAACCATAAACTTATGGGTGATTGAATACATCCATAGTTCTTACCTCTGTTATTAACCTTAACTGATGAACATAGTCTTTTCCAGGAAATAAAGGTTCTCGAGTCACAATTTCACCAAGAATGCACCCTACAGACCAGATGTCGATAGCAGCAGTATATTCTGAGCAATTCAGCAGCAGTTCAGGTGCTCTATACCAACGAGTTACAACATACTCGGTCATGAAATCGGTCTCAGAAGTTGTCCTTGCCAACCCAAAATCTCCTATTTTGAGGTCGCAATTTGAATTTAGTAGCAAATTACTAGGCTTAAGGTCACGGTGCAAGACACTTGCAGAGTGCACATATCTCAGTCCTCGAAGCAACTGGTAAAGGAAGTACTGCAGAAAAAAATATTTAGGGTCAGATAGTACAGACCATTTAAAGAAGAAGAAAATCATGGCCACTAAATTATACACATTACAAATAGAAGGAACTTAAACTAAAGTAAAATGAAACAGGTGTAAAAGAGAATCAATGAACAGGAACAAGAAAAGATTTGTTCACCCACTTCTCCATTAGATAACAAAATATGGGTGTTACAACTTTTGTTCATGCTAGAATCATGAACAGCTAATCATAAGATAACAAATTATTCACTTTTTCTTTGGGATGGGCGGTTATCAATTATTTATTCATTGAAATCTTAGAAAACATGAATTGGTTTTCAAACAAGATAGCTAGAACTAATACCTGACAATGATCATCTGTCAAAGCTTGACTGGATCGTATTATCTGATGAAGATCAGTGTCCATTAACTCATACACAATATAAACATCATTGAAGTTTTCCCTATTTGGTGGTCGTATGATGTCCTTTATTGCAATTATCTGCATTGAAGAAGGATTCAGCGATCACAAATGCAAAATCTAGAAGGTACAATCTTTTAGATACATCCCAGCCAAGATCTGCTTATTATTCAACAAAATCCTAGGCATCATTTAGTGATTTCCTTCAACTAAAATATCTAATTTAAAAATAAGTCATTATACTAGTATGCAAAAAGTTTTGAGGAAAAATGCAAAAGAAACAAATCAAATAAAGTACTTTCCTTAGTGTCAAATCAGCAAATATAAAGTCACAATTATGTTGAACCTACATTTTCATGATCCATGTGTCGGAGAAGCTTTATTTCTCGTAAAGTTCTTTTGGCATCAATACGATTATCGAATGCATTGCCAATCTTCTTAATGGCAACTTCCTCACGTGTCTGTGAATTCACAGCAGCACTGAAGACAAAAAGCGGGGATATTACTGAAGGACTGAACCAAAAGTTTCACTAGAAGATTAAAATAATAAGCAGATGTCAAGGTGAAGAAAAATCTATAAACCCATACGAAATAAAATAGATGCAGATGAATGTAACATACATTGTCCTACAGTAGATACTGCAGTCGATATGAAAAATTAAAGGAAAAAAGAGAAAGACTATGACAACAGCAACAACAAAGGGTTTAGGTAACTTGTTTGGAGCCAATCAAAGTGCTTCCAGTAAATTTTCACTATTTTGAACAAAGAAGCATTTTTGCTAGATTCAACCACCGATATCAAATTCTCACTGCAGAGATCATGAGTTCAAGACTTCATGGCATACTGTATGCAGGTGTTAAAACCAAATCTTTTGCTCACAGGCTTCAGAAGGACTCACGAGGATTATGCCTTTGCTACGTAACTCTCACAACTTCCAGCAAGCATCTTTTCATTTCCCCAATCATACCATGACGGAAATTATCTCCGTGATGCCCAATCACTTCATTTTAACTTAGTAAGGAGCTGCTGAGAAATGGTATTATTCGCAAAGGCGTTGAGCCCATCAACTGAGATATCAAATTATAAGCATAATTGCAAGCATCACGAGCTTATTCATGACGTTTAGGACTTAGACTCGATCTGAGGTTTCTTTTTCCTCGCCATGGATTTCATTGCAAGTCTGGTAAATGAAGCAGCTTTATCACTTCCAAATTCTAAAGATTCTTTCTTTCCCTCAAAATTCTCCCTTTTACGGCGCTTCAACATCCACCGTATCTTTTAGATGCAATTAGTACTATGCACCTTCCAAATCCAAACGACACAAACAAAATAAAATAAAAAAAGATCCTTTATATTTAGAACAGCACGAAGAGGCGATCGCAGAAGCATCAAAACTAAAGAAACTTGACAACACCAAAAGAAGGCGCGCGACCGTGTTACTGCTCACCAGACAATGCCGTAGGCACCGCGGCCGATGGGGCGCAGCGGGGGGACGTACTTGGCGGTGACCTCGAAGAGGTTCCCGTAGACGTTGTACTGCACGTAGGATCCTCCGTGCGTGGGGACGCCCTTGATGTGTTGCTGCCCCCCTTCCCCGCCGCCGGACTCCATCCGATCCGCCGATCGACCGTATACTCACCTTCTTCTTCTTCTTCTTCTTCTTCTTCTTCTTCTTCTTCTCTCTCTCTCTCTCTCTCTTGTGGCGCCCTTCCTTAGGAGAAACCCTAATCAAGAGAAGAGAAGAGGATAATAGTAGCCATGATCGAGGGGTGGAGAAGGTTCTGGCGAGAAATGCGAGAGGGCCAAAAAGGGGAAGGAGGAGGAACAGAAGAAGCCCGTGAAATCAAATGGACATGTCTCTCTCTCTCTCCCTCTCTCTCTCTTTCTCTCTCCTTCTCCTTTCGCTGTCGGCGCCTTTGCCTTTTGGGTGCAGTGAGCAGTGAAGCTGTTGGCGCTGTGCGAGCGAACGCATAGAAGGAAAGAAAAGTTAAATAGTGGAACGGTCAGCCCTCTCTCTGCCAATCTTTGCAGCTCCAAATTCCAAAATAAATCATGGTCCACTAAAATTGTTAAATAATTATAAAACAAAAATATCTTTTTTTAAAAAAATGATTGGTTTTATGTGTTTAAACGAAAATGGTCTTGAATTTTTTTTATTCACCAACTTATTTTTATGTATTATTAAATAATAAAAAAGTTAGAAACAATTCTTAAATCTTCATTAGTAATATCTTATTGATCAACTTGACTATTAAATTTTATTATGTAAATGAAGAATATAATATAACTTAGTTCGCACGTATGAACGAATAACTATGTATTAAAAGTCTCGAGTTCAAGATATTTATATATATATATATATATATATATTATTTTTAATATTTAATTCTTTTATCAAGTCAATAGACTGTTTTTCAATCGAAAAAAATGAGGAATGTTAGAAGACCTTCCATTTAAGCACATTACTCAAATAATCGAATATAATACATTGACGCTAAAAAAAATTTAAAAGTTGAATGGCAATTACACATTATAAAATAAAATATAATAACCATATTAAGAGTGTAAAATTTGGTTCACCGATCTAATTTACTCAGTTTTTAACTCATCCAAAAAAAATTACTCAGTTTTTTAACCCTTCAACTTCTTTGTGTCTAACCATGGCACAGACATTTAATTAGCTACTGAATTAAAAAAAATAGCAACTGAACCGTCCACAGTTGACTTGCATTTTCTCGAAAGCCTCAATCCTAGTTGACTTTTAAATTTCGTCAAGAGTACAAATCCAAAAATAGAATTTGTTAATAACAATGTGAGATTCAAACCGTAGTAGCTTTTTTACGTCACCATTTTTCTCCAATTAATTCACGTATTTGTAGACTTTACGCTTATAGATCGATTTGTATAATGATATCATGGTGGTATTATTGAAACAATTCGTGTAGCTCGGGCTATATAATATGGATAATGTATAAATATATTATTATATGCTTTGATAATTAATTATTATCAAATAAGTATGTGAGTGTCTATTAATGCATCTCATTATTAATAAATAAATCAAATCAACCTTTTATAAGTAAATGTTTTAAATAATTAATTATAATATTTTTGTTACAAAATATTACTATTTTATGGGATTCGAAACTTATGAGGATTTGATAGGGTTGTGCATCAATATTGAATTGATCGGATTGAAACAAAAATCATCCGTTATCCGGGGTGAAATATTTCGGTCAATTAGTTAATATCAATAAGAAAATTTTAATTTAATTACGTGAATTCACCGAATTATAAAAAATAATATATTTTTTAAAAAATATATCATTATTCTCTTAGGTTTCAAATATATAAATAAAATATAAATTATGTGTAAATTTGAAATTTGATATTTGATATCAAAACTTGAATAATTAGATGTAGACTATGTAAAAGTAAAATAAATATTAAAAAGATCGTTTTTTTAACATCACGTTATTTCAACAGAATAATCACCAAAGATGTTGTAAAAAAAGAAATAACGCAAAGATGTAATAAGAACATCATAAATTTTATGAACTTCACACTACAAAAATATAAATAAAAAAACATTTTATTTATTAGTTAATTTTTAATTTAATCCGAAATTTTGATAATTAATCGAATCAAACTGTTTGAATTTCGTTAACAAACTCATAGTCCATCAATTTGCTCACCCATAAGATCCGCGGTCAACGCGAGGAGGTGTACATATTGGGTGCGTTTGGGGGAGCATTTTCACACTGTTTTTTTAAAAGGCATTACTTACAGAAGTGTTTGGTGTAGGATTTTGTAACTGCTTTCTTCTACAGATTCAATGAAAAATAGCTCATTTTGTTGCTTTTCTTGAAAGCACCCTTCTGCTCTTATGCATCACAACACTTTAGCTCGAAGCACATCTGCTTTTTTTAAAAAATTGAAGATCCCCCAAATGTAGCTATTGTCTCCCACCCGTAGGATAAAATTGGAATAGAAAGCCAATTACTCAAAATTAGGAGAAATCAAAATATATAAAATAAATTATTAATAAAAAAATACAAGTAAAAATTAAATTCAGACTTTTAAGGACTGTTTGAAAATTTTATATCTTTTTTAATGTTTTAAATATTATAGTAAGATGTTTTTTAAAAGTGTCTTACAATAATTTTTTTTCGTTGAAAAAATTTTAAGCCGTTAACTCATATTTTTAAATACATTATAACTACAAAAGAAGTAAAAAAAATAAAGAAGAAAAAAAATATGAAGGTAGAAATAATAATTATTTTAATATGTTTTTCAACTATTATGTTGTTTTTTTCATTCGACAAAAATTAATGTCAAACATCTATTTATAAAATAATCAATCATCAAAAAATATTATGATGTAATAATTAAATACTTTAAGATTACTGGATATCTAAACAAGTTCTAATCGTTAGTTAAAATTTTTTATCCACCTAAACAATTAAATAATTTTGTAATATATTTAATATTTATTTATTTTTATTGATTGAGCTACTAAAGTTAACCTTCCATCTATAATATAAGTCCGCCCCTGGATCAGGAAGTATACATTTTATCCCGCCTTGGCTAGGCTCGAGTTTCGTACCTAACTAATATTTATATCAAACAAACTCAAGTTGGTATTGTGTCCAGCGAAATCTATTAATCTAATGAAAGTTGCCAATTTGATCCACGTCAAATGAGAAGAGACTTTGACACCTAATCAAGTAGAATCTGCTTTACACAAACATTCAACTCATATCTTATTTTTCCAACTAAATTTCAAAAAAGACTCTAGTTATTTAAAAAAAATGAATATTTTGAATCCAACCACAATAACTAAATAAAAATCCTTTGAAAAATAATATCGAGAAAAAATGTATATGATATTTAGAAATGAAAAAAAAATAGTGAAGAGAATATTTTGAAATCCATAGTTTATTAGAAAACTTGGCTTAACTAATTTGTAATGCTTCAAAATATTTTTTACAAGTATAATTATGGTAAAACTTATGTATTATCAAAATTGTATTAATTATTCTAAACTTCAGTTTTTTAAATGGAAATCTAGTTTTACTTTTATATTAGACTCAATAATATTTAAGATTATTAATATTAAATTTAATTCGATGTTCGAACGAAAATATTTTTTTTATTAAATTGACGAATTTAAAAGTATTAACCATCATATAATTTATCAATTTTAAGAGTTCGGGTGAAAGTAATATGATGGAATAATCTTTAATGTATAAACCAACCATTTTATTATTTTTGGATATTTTTTTATACCTTAGGTATTTATAAATTTTATGTTTATAATATTATTAAGAAGTATTTATTATATAAATTAACCTCAGATGTTATACCTTTTAATATCATTATATTATCTTGTGACACACATTTTTTTAATATTTATTGAATACCTTTTTATATTGATTGATTAATATTCGGTTGTGTGTTCGAAACTTAATAATAATAACAATAATAATAACCATAATAACAATAAAAAAGTATATAGATGATCATCGGACTCTTTGAATATATATTTTTTAAATTAATAACCGTAAAAACTTAGATTTATAAAAAATGAAAAGTTTCATTTCGAGTCGAATCAACTTTTTGAAGTTTGAATTTCCATTTTTATTGATATCCCTAATTAATAATTGAATTTGTTGGAGGATTTTGTCCGACATGTATGATATTAGATTTTCATAAGCCTGACGATATATTGAAAAAAACGCGAACTTTGACTCCATTCGAGCGACATCGTCGCGTTCCCTCTTCTTCTTGTTCCTCCTTTTTCCTCCCGTAAACGAGACGATCAAGAGCAAGCGAAAGCGGAGCCGGCGATGACGACGGCGGCGCGGCCAACCTGGGCGCCGGCGAAGGGCGGTAACGAGCAGGGCGGCACTCGGATCTTCGGCCCCTCTCAAAAGTACTCGTCCCGCGACCTCGCTTCCCACACTACCCTCAAGCCCAGGTGAGCTGCAGTATCCCTTTCTTTCCGATCAGATCAGTGATTTGGGATTGATTCACGCCGTTCAACAATGGAAGATAAAAATTAAGTGTTTTTCTGATTCGAAATTGGTATTTTTCTCAGAAGCGAAACCCTAACCCTAATTCTTGATCTTCGCAAAATTGATAGACAAATTGGAAACAATTCGAACATTTCAGATCTGTTCTTTAGGAAACAATCGGAAAGGTCCGATTTTTAGCGGGAGATAAATGTTCTTTTGTCTAGTTTTGTTGAAGAGGACTTCTGGGGATGAGCGAATAGAACTGGATACATTTTCTTACCGATAAGGAACCCCAAAATATTTGATTCTTAGCTGCACTTTTGGTCATGACATTTGTTGTGTGCTTGGTCTGGGTAGACGGTTTAAAATCCTGGGAACGAGTGAGTTAACTCTGTTATGGTTTCAGGAAAGAAGGGCAGGGTACCCAGGATGAGTTGCAGAAGAGGAATCTCAGGGACGAGCTGGAAGAACGTGAACGGAGACATTTCTCTTCCAAGGATAAGTCATATGGTATCAATCTCTATCCAAATCAATTTTCATACTTAATCCTTTAATGTTACGGTTTGGACTTGCTTTGATCTTGTGAGTCTTGTCTGCTTTGTCTAACATTGAACACTTGGAATTTTCCTTCTCCAGTCTACCTATTGCAGCCATTCATATTTCTTGGATTTTTCTGCTCGCTGATTTCTTTGAACTATCCTTATTGGTTCACACTATTGGAATCTGTTTAGGGAACTTCTAATTTTTCACTTTTTACACGCTTAATCTTTTAACCTTTAGATTTAGACCATATGAAATGTGTGTGTTGTTTGGATGCTAATAGGGCTTGAGTTTATTTTGTTAATTCCTTGAATTTGAATTTTTAATTTGGAAAGAAGTCTAACCACTTGTTCTTTTTTGTATTTATGTGAACACATCGATTTGTTTATGTGAAATTATGCTAATACATAGCCTTTGCATTGTACCTCTTAACTTATAAATTGCAAGGTACTGAAACTTATAGTTCTCTCTTACAGATGACAGGGATCGAAGAAAAGGTTCAAGTTCAGGTCATTATCTCTTAGAAGGTGAGCAGGAAGGCTTTTTCATGAATTGGACATATTTTTTAGTTTTCTATTTGCATTCTTCTTTTGGCTATAGGTGCAAAAAGAGAGGTTGAAGATAAAATTGTTCCACGGAGCATAGATGCAGATGACTCTGATGTTGATGCCAAAGATGATGAGAGGTAATTATTTTCACATCAGATTTAATTTGCAACTTGCTGTTTAAGAAGCTTGCATCCTTCATAAACGTCTCAAGTTCATTTCCCCTGCCATGCCAAGGAAACATTTCTTACTAGTTCGGTTTAGAACACTTCAGTTGTATGAAGCAGCCCCAATTTTCACAATTTTTTGTTCAATTCTTGTGTAATTAAGTTTTCATCAGGACGGTTTATAGTAGTAGTCCATTGGCCTCATATTTCCATATAAAGGTTTCAATGAAGATAGAGACTCTTTCTAACTCCTATTCTAATTAATTGGATATCTTCACTAGGAAGCAAAAGAAAACAATGATTTATTTCGGAGAGTTAATCCCCACTAAAAGATGCACAGTATTACGTCTTTTCTGTATCACATTCCATGAAATAGTGCATCCTACAAATAGGAACTAATGAGTAGACCTATGATTCCATAGTAAGATATCACAATTCCTGAGATGGAAGTGCAGATATATGTTCCTACCAATAAGAATCCTAGTGAAGCTAAAAAAAGACACGACCAGCAAAAAGTACATGTTTTCTTAGGACCCATCTTTTCGTGATAAGATAACTTCAAAATAGTATTTCTTGAAAGAATATCAGAATATGTATTATGTATATGCAGATGGCTTACATAGTAATAATATATTTATAATATACATTCACTTTCTCCTGATATATATGCCACAAGGCACTGTCTTTTCCATATAATTCGACAATTATTTCTCTTTTACAGTGACGATGATGATGATGATGACGATGATGATGATGGGGAGGCTTTGTTGGCTGAACTTGAAAGGATTAGAAAAGAACGCGCTGAGGAGAAACATCGCAAGGTTCGTGCTGCCAACAGTTTATACTTGTATCCTTATTCTATATTAATATTTGTAAACATTGATATAGACAAACTGTCTGTGATGACAGAAGACATATTACCCTCTCCTGCATTGTTTCTCATTAGTTCTATACATTTGTACTATCATAAACTTTCAGAGTAAAGAGTCATTGAGCAACCATTTAATCCAAACAACCCAATCTCTTTCTGAAAAGAAATCAAATTTATTACATCAAATGAAAGTGTTTCTGTACCCTCTCCATTCAAGCTCATCAGCATAAATCTAGATGGATGCACTTAGGTCCAAACTTGAAGTTGAATCTAGTAAACAATATTTAATTGTGGAGCACTTAAGTCCAAACTTGAAGTAGAATCTAGTAAACAATATTTAATTGTGGAGCTGCTCCTAAATTTGTGAGCTGGCAAGCTGCTCCTAGTTGATTTGCCTACATCATTTGAATTCATTGCCTTCCTCGCTGCATATCTTTAACAATGATCCTTACAACTGTCAGATTAGCATGACCTCTTTCCACCTATGTAAACTGAAAATCAATTTTCCTGGTGTAACAGGAAATGCTGGAACGGGAAGAAGAACTTAAGGCAAAAGAGGCTGAACTAATGCGTGGAAACCCTTTGATCAATCTAAACAATGCAGCTTCATTCAATGTTAAACGAAGGTAAATTGACTACTATTCTCTCTCAAAAAAAAAAAATGATTAATTGCGTAAAATCAAGTCATGTATAATTTCTTGATCTCTCAGGTGGGATGACGATGTGGTCTTTAAGAACCAGGCTCGTGGTGAAACCAAGACTCCCAAGCGGTTCATCAACGATACAATTAGGAATGATTTCCATCGGAAGTTCTTGCAGAAGTATATGAAATGATTATGTTCTTGTCACCAGTGGCCAAGCTTACTGATTCCATTCTTCAAGAATGTTTGCGTTTCAGATGTCCTGTAAAATGCAAGATATTTTTGTTTGTCACCTGTATCATACATAATCATAGTAGATGTATGGTGCCTTATCAGTCTTTGTGGGTACTGGCTACCTCTATTCCTTGTCACTCGCTGCTTTCATGTATGACTGGAAAGAATTCCTAGGTTTGTTACTGCACTTGATGTACTGTTATAATAACGTTGCTGAATGCTAAAATGTCATGTTAACTGATTAATTATTATAAAACAATGATACTGTTACCACTGTTTTGGACATTATACACGCACTAAAACTTGTTCAACTAATATTGCCGATGAAGGTATTGTGCTGATTGTTTAAATATAATAACACCCAATAAGAAAAAAATTGAAAAGTCAAATTAATTTACCACGTTCCCAAATATTATTATTATTACTTATATCATAGAAGTAAAGTCATTCTCTTTTTCTAGATTAAAAGAAAGACTATTGGTTTCATACTTAGATTGTGTTTGACAAGACATAATATTTAATGGTATGACTAAATCAACCAATTAAATAAAATATTTAGTAAATTAGTTTTATTATTAGAATTTAATGATTCATTAGAGATTCATATTAGACTAATTTAAAAAAATTAAACGTATAGAACGTAAATATTCAAATTTAGCCTTCTAATTATAATATCTTCTTCATATTTTATATATTTTTTGTTAGAAATCAATTAAATAAGGTGAACATAAACAAAAAAAAATTAAGAATTTGGTGATTTTATGTGTGAATATAACAAATTTTTAATTGGAAATAAGTTATTATTGCATTGCAATAAAAAACAAATGCATATCATATTGAAAATTGAATAATTTATTATTTTATATTCATGTGTGTCATCTTATACTCATAAACTAATTTAGTCATTAAATTTATTAAATATTTTTATATTAATTTTCTAATTTAATATCTAAATATTAATCATAATTTACTAATCATTATTTATTATTTATGTCATTATTCGTTTATTAAATTATTTATCATGTGACATGTCAAACACAAATCGTAAGAGTAAGAAAGTGTCCAAGAGTTAGTTGGTCTTCTCTTTTTTTCACATAGTATGAATGTATAAATTTAGTAGATTCTAGAAATTAAAAAGGATTTTCTTTTACGATTATGAGTCTACTATTTACAAAAGAAACCTAAAACTAAAAAAAAACTACATAAAACTATTTATGAGCATTTTTCTAAGATTTTATGAGCTAACTATTAAAAAATGAAAATACTTGAGACATCTTTATTAATTTACAGCATATTTGAAAGTTCTTTATTTCCTTTGAGTTATCTTCTCCTTTCTAAATAAAATAAATATACCTTTGTAATATAATTCTAATATAAATATTCTTCCTTGCATTTGTGTACGCCTAGTAAAAGCCAATTGGAAGTGTACAAAGCAAACAGCCGCGCGATTCCCCTCCGTCGATCTATCGCTCCTCCTCCTCCTCCTCCTTCATGGTGCTTCACGGCGCCGGCGGTCCCGCCGCCGGGGCTGCGGCCGCGAGCGGCTGCTCGTTGGAGGATCCGAGCAAGAAGATCCGGAAGCCTTACACCATCAGCAAGTCCCGGGAGAGCTGGACAGAGCAGGAGCACGACCGCTTCTTCGAAGCCCTTCAGCTGTAAGAGATCTTATTCTTTTCCTTTAAACCAACCCGATTTGTTAGTTTTTGGCTTCCTTTTGCTTATTGTTTAGTGATTGGGTGTGAAATTATTCATGTGATCCCTTTGTGCTCTAATTAGGGCATGGCAGATTGGAAGAGGGCTTTATTGTGTTATCTGTCGATTGCTATCTTCCATAGGCACTACCTTTTTCTTCTCCTCTTTTTGATGTTACGGGGTCACATTTTTGGTACGGTTACTAGATGCAGAATGCTACGTTTATTATGAATCTGTCAAAATTTTAGTTTGATCTTAACTAATAAAAAAACATGTTTTATACTTACGTTTCAATGATCCCCTCATTAATAGACCCTCTCTTTTTGAAAACTTGTGAGCTTGTCAATGTTTGAGCGTCATATCAAAATTTGATCTTGATTGTCTTTACTAAATGCTAACTATTATGGAAAGAGACTTGTATTTTATGTTCATACTTTAAGTCTTTAATAGTATGAAGGACTGTTAACACGATATACATGTTAGAATTGAACTTTGGAGGAGCGTTAACCCCTTGTTTTTCTTGTCACAGCTTCGATCGCGACTGGAAGAAGATTGAAGCCTATGTTGGTTCCAAGACAGTCATACAAGTAATTTCTTTTCCAAATGATGTATATTTTACTTAGGTAAGTTGTCTGTGGTTAGCTGGCTCTGGTCACATGTTAATTGAGAGCACATCCAATGAATTTATGAACTGGACTAACAGGCACGTTAAGAAAATTAGATAGTCATCACATATTCATAAACATTTCTCTGATTTCTGAACTTGTATCAGATTCCTGGATTGCCAACCTGAGTTTTTTTATCAATGTTTCTTTATTGGAACTGCCTAACCGATTGGTATTTAGCTTATGTGATCTTTTAATAATTCCTAGAACTTTTGATGTAGAACAAGAAGGATATTATGAGCCTTATTCCCTAATAATTAGTCCTTAGTTATGGGCTTTGTGCTTTTAGTTTAGTTATGAGCCAATTAAAGTTTTCCTTATATTAATTTTTCTTTTTATTAGGAGTTTTCCTTATATTAGGTTACATTTTATTAGTTTTCCTTTTATTTAGGTTTTCATACTATTCGATATCTAGGGTGTTTAAAACCCTATAAATACTCTTGTATGATTCCTTTGGAACTTAGACTTGATTTATGATATTTGCTATCAGGGGGCGGACCCACATATACCCGGGGGGGCCCAATTTTTCGGTATATAAAGTATATATATACGTATATACTAGTAGTTATAGTCAATAAAATAAAATAAAGCTAACAAATCATCACAATTATCTAACTGACATAGTGGATAAGTGGTTTTGGCTAACATCTAGAGGTTCAGGGTTCAAATCTTAGCCCCTCCCATTTTTTTTGTAATTTATTGTTATATATTTTGGCCCCCCTTAACTTTTTTGCCCTTCCTATCTTTCTTTCCTGGGTCCGTCCCTGTTTGCTATAAGCATATTTTTCCCTAAGCGGATGCGAGTCTCTATCAACTCTTCTATGCCATAAGTAGTGAATAGCTGTTACTTGGATGTTTAAAACTTTAATGATAATGCTGTCTGCAACCACACAGAGTTTCCCTAAGATTTTTGTGATGGCATGACTGAAGCAAGTATTTCGTTTGACAACCATATTTGAGTTAAATTGGAAAGCTTAGGTCCAATCTGTAAACTTGCTACTGGAAATTGGTAGTAACTTCTGTAAGCAATAAAGTATGTGGCATTCCTCTCGAAAGAAAAAAAAACACTTGGCAGCATACTTTTAATCTTCACTGCCAGATATAGGATTATTGGAAGTTCTAATTCAGTTAACATGCAGGATCAGTTGAATCGCTCAAGAATTTTCTCTGAATGATGTTTTAAGTTGTTTGGAAGACAATTACTGGGCCTTCAGAATCTTCTTGACCTACATGTGGAAAATTTGATCTAAAGGATTAACATAACAGCCTTAGTTTCATCCGAAAAAAAATGATTGAACTTTAGATGATATGTATATATAGCTTAGGAGACCATGGAACCAAATTGATTTATCGATTAGATGATATGTATATATATATTTTATTCTCACCACTGGCTTTAGATGTTTAAAAAGTAATTATTACCAATCGCCAAATTGCAGCCTTTTGTATTTATTGCTAATTGGACTTGCCTTCTTCTTACTCGGCGTGTCTATTATGCAAGTTTTCTGATCTTCAATCCTTGAAAATTTGACCTACATGTTAAGACAAGAGTCTTGACTGTTGCATTGTTAACTGTTGAGTGTGTTTAAGAAACATCAATCTGACTTCAACGTGTCAATTATGTGAGATTCCTGATCTTCTTTAACCCTTGAAATTTTGCTCTACATGTTAAGGCATGCATTATAAAAGATAGTCCATTCGAGATATTGTCATAACTCATAGGACATTTGAAATATTGTTTATTTCTGCATATTTTATGGCACCATTAAGCACCAAATGTTAACACACTTTGGTAGAACATGTTATCTAGATAATAAGAAGTATATAAGTTTATTAAAAAAAAGTCTAAAGTAACATTCTTGCAGATAAGAAGCCATGCACAGAAGTACTTTTTGAAAGTCCAGAAGAATGGTACAAGTGAACATGTGCCGCCACCTCGGCCCAAGCGGAAAGCAGCACATCCATATCCACATAAAGCCTCTGAGAATGGTAAGACTTTTGTGGCATAACAGTTCACACTGACAAATGGCATCATGATATACTTAGCATGATTTCTTTGGCAAATGGCAGTTCCTCAGTTATCCCATGGCACTTCAACCCAGGCTTCTTGTCTGCTTGAACCAGTCTTTGCTTCCTTGGCAGATGTACAACCTGCATTTAGAAACTCCACAACAACTTCAACAATGTCTTCTTGGGTACACGGTTCAGTCCAACCTGCTTGTGCATTTCACCTTGAAGGTTGCATATTCGGATTCTAGTATTACTTATTGAATAGCTTAATTACTTATGTCCCATGCGGAGCCTTCTAAGTTGTTAGATCTGCAGATGATATTGAGACTACTGGAGCACTTGTAGTGAATGATTGCTGTAATAGCAGCAGCGGAAGTCCTCAAACCTGGCCAACTAGTGAAATGAATGAACAAGAGAACAGTGTCATTTTCGAAAAGGAAGAGAACATTGTCTTTTTTGAAAAGGAAGAGAACAATGTCTTCTCTCTCCAGGGTGAGCATATTCTTGAATCATAATTATTTTGTGTTGTTTTTGAAGAGAGGAACAGAATGTCTGCATTGCCATATCCTGTATGTTGCATGTATTCTTATCATTTGATGGGCTTATAAGACGAAAAACCATACGAGAACAGGCTGAAGCTCTCGAGCTCATAACTTTTACGTCAGTTAATAGCATTTGAACTTTCAAGAATTGATCATTTTCGTTCTCTAGGTCATTCACAAAGATGATATTGAGATATGGTCAAATTCTGATCAATCCTTAACTGATATTATCTTTATGAACGTTAATTTGGATATAAACCGTATCACATGTAACTTCATGTTTGTTTCTTCTTTTAAAATTGTCATTTCACATTTCTCATTCTCTTTCTTATCCTTTTATTTTTCCATAGAAGTTGTGCCAGACTTTGCTCAAGTATACAGCTTCCTTGGCAGTGTCTTTGATGCAAATACTAGTAATCATTTTCAGAATCTGAAAGAGATGGATCCAGTGGAACTTGAAACGGTATGCCATTTTCCAGGAATTCAAACTTTTCAGCATTATAATGTCTGCAAAAGAAGCAATAAATGAATTACATCATTTAGATCATTAATGTTTCATCTTCAACTTTGTTGACACTTGTATTGTGTACAGTATCAATGCTCATTTTATAAAATCTTCTTGTACAGTATGACAAAATTAGAATGTTCTTCCCTTGGAACACATTTAGTTTTGCTGAAGGTTGTACAAGTAAAAGTTTTGCATACCGTTTATTTCTTGGCTTTAGGAGGATAGATTAACCAACTCTTCATTTTGTGTTAACAGCTCATATTTAGCATATGCACCAACTTAGTTAAATATGATACCTTTGTACTTTATGTTTCCGTCACATGAATATCAATTTTTTGACAACTGGCCATAAACTTCATTGTTTTGCAAGTAGTTGAAAGCATGCTGGTGCTGTTTTTCATGGCCTAAATAATTGTTGCATATCATTATGCAGAGTGCATACTGAAACTGTTAAAATATTGTTCATTACAAACCGATGTCTCCTATTACAGGCGGTGGGTGCTCTTGTACGAACATTTTTATAAAGATTGTTTAGCCAAACTACCATAAATGAACAAATATGATGGCACTTTGTCCCTCTCAAAGAAAAATATAATGGCATTTTGTGTAACTAGTTGAACAATACCTAGTAACTATGTTTTTTATTTAACTCAAAAGAATCGAAATAAAGACTGCTGTGCATGACTATGAATATGTTCTTTATGATTGATTTCCGCTATAGGATTTAAGACAGAGAAATAGCTACCATTGAATACTGATCTCCTCAGACTTGATGTCATTGCAGGTACTGCTGTTGATGAGGAACCTATCCATTAATCTGGAAAGCCCTGATTTTGAGACCCATGTAAGTGTTTATGTGTCTATCCATTTAAAGCCCTGATTAGCTGACTAGTTAGAATCAAGAGAATTAACTGATATAGTTAACCTTTGAATGCTCGAGTATTTCCTACCTTGATAATTGAAAAACTGGCTATTATCGTGAGAAACTAAATTACTTGTTGATACACCATGAATATAAATTATTGCATTTAAACACCTTAATTTGCACAATATTTTTCTTTAAAGAAAATTGCACAATATTTTGTCTGACACCATTGTGGCTGTACAAGTTCTTAGTCGTGATATGTATCTACACCTTTTGGAAACAATGAATTATTTACTAATAAGATTTTAACTTGTTGCAGCTGAATTACGTTCTTTATTTGCTCCATTTTCCTCTAGCACTTTTAGTTGCAAGTATTGTATCCTTGAGTCTTCCTATTTTCTTTTGCGACTTAAAATGAGAGTTTTAAGGTGATTTTTTAACTCAGGACCCTTTGACTGCCAAAAGATGTTACCACAAAATTATTATCATTAGGTTGATGCTATATAAGAGAATAATTATTCTGTCTATAGAAACAAAACTATTAAGAGCATTTGCTTGCTGCATACTGACAGGTTGCACAGATCAGGAAATCCTGTCTATACATCTTTTTTCCCCTTTTTCTGCTAGAGCACCGACAGTCTAAACTTAGATATGTTTATTCAATCAATGCAGAGAAGTTTACTGTCGTCATACACCAGAGAGATAAAGGAAGCGACTGATGCTGATCATTACATGTCTCAAGCTAGTCAATCGAAGGAAACTGATTACATTGAGTATGGATAGAATTATGCTCAGGTCCATCTTAAACGGGTGCCCTATACCGTATTCACTGTTGCTTTTGTAGAACAGAGGTCAAAATAACCAAATAAGCTATGTAATATGTAGTTCATGTACAGCTTTAGGATCCAGTTTCTGATAATGAGTTGTGTTTATAACGTTTTTGGTATTGGTGTTTATATATCAGACATGGAGGAAGCTTATATATCAGTTCTTTTGTAATGGTTGTCTGATAGAGATCTGTTGGAACTTTTGGCTGCTGCCGAGGTTTACTTGTTACTGACATTTTCCATGTAAAAAATGCAAGATGAACGGGCATGTCTGATGTGCAAAATAATCAAATGGGCTTTAAGATAAGAACATCCAGTGTTTGATTAGCAGCTGAAGCAGGTTTTGCTCTCCCATGGGTACTTTTATATATAGGAGGGTAGCAAGTGCTGATTAAGATCACAAGAGTACTGAATCATGTATTGGAACAATAAATATTGAAATTCAGCTTTGTATTTTATGTTATTGATGTCATCTTTTGATCCAATTCAGCAAGTGAATAATTTTGAATGAAGATCGAGTGTATCAAGTATATCCATTATTAAAATTATTCATATGGGAATTACATATAAAGATAAATTTGATAATAAATTATAATTGTAGATCTAAAAATTGACAATTAAAATGAAAATTTCTCGATCCACCTAAAACATCTTCCTGAAACTTTTAATATTCACATAATAAAATCACCCTTAAAGGTTGATGAAATTATTATCCGTGACATTTATGAGGCATTAGAAAGAAAATTAGGAGGATATAACACCTTTCATTAAAAATATATTTGACATAATATCAACAAAGTAATTTATGGTACATTTATTTTCTTTTCCTTTTAAATGGTATTTTTTTCACTTGAACGTACTTATTAAGCTAATAGTTATTTACTTTAAAAGCTTAAAACAGTGGAAGGAGACACTTCTATACGTTATTTTAATTTCTTGTTTTAGATGAGAATTAAGAAGAATACATCAACCATCGATTCCATAAAATTTCGACATATGAAATAAGTCATATATGTTGCATCAACATCCAACTCTATGAGGTTGCATGTATGATTGAAAATTGGACAATTATGAGGCTGCGTACGCAGCTCAACTCCAAACAAGGAAAAAAGAAAAAAAAATAAGAAGAAAATAAGAAACATGATAATAAATAAAAGCACGTTATGACATTAATGGATCATGTGATATACAAAGATGTACTACATATCGGTCGCTCTCCTCAAATTTATTAAGCGAGTGTGCTGAAAAGTATATAATATATGTTTTGTCTTATAATTAAGACTCGACAAAGCTTAAAATTTCCAAACCGATGACACAAAGCTTGAAGTATATAACATATGTTGTCTTTTAGCACATGTACTCATGATAGAAGAATGAACGAACATGATACGTTTTAGTGTAATACGACCACACATGTATAATAATAATTTATTTATTGATATTTTAATTTATACACTTGTAATTTATAAAGAAAGTATAACTTCAATTTTCAATTTCAAAATAATTCTTGACTACTTTTCAAATGAAAAGGAAATATAAGACGTGAAGGATACGTGTCTCCCCCACCCTCGGCAGCACAAAGATGCCATCCGAGTCGCTTTCCCTCTCCGGGCCGGAGGAGAGAGAGAGACACTGTGCGTGTTTGTGTTGGAGGGAGGGAGGGAGGGAGAGAGAGAGAGAGAGAGAGGAGAGAGAGAGAGAGAGAGAGAGAGGAAAGAATGAATGCGGCTGTTGGGCATGGGAGTCGTACGGTTTTCACAACTTGGACAGCAACGTGTCCTTACGTGCATGAACCCTGTCGTTGTCGTCGTCGTCGTCGTCGGCATCATTATTATTATTATTTTTAAAACAACGTAAAAGATATATATAGTTATATACCTGATAATATATAGTATATATGTACGAGTAGCTTACTATATACATGTTAACGTACGTATGTATGTAAATTAATGCAAGCTCAACGCTCGTCCACCAACACGTTTGTCTGCCCGCATCCGTCAAACTTCATCTCTCGCAATAATTTGGCTCGCCTTTTGGTGGCATTTCCAATTCGATAAATACATTAATTATGTATAAATTTGAACAATTTAAATGCATAGCTAGTTTATATTTTTATAGCAACCGACATCATCACATGCATAATAGCTTAAATTGGAAAGAAAATCCATGCTAATTATAATAAGATTATATTATGGGAAGAGAGTGGAATCTAAATATTTTTAAGAATATTAAACTTTTATATATTATTTCCAAAAAAATTGGCTATCAATATAAATCTTAGGATAGGGTGTTCAGAGGTCAGTTTGAATTTTTTTATATTTTCTAAGTACTGTTTTTATAATATTTTATATTAATTATATTTTTTAGAAGAATGAAACATATTTTTCAAAAGATTATAATACATTTTCAGGATATAAAGCATACATTTTAGTATATTTTGATTTTAAAATAATATAAAATTTTTAATAAATTGATTTAAATTTAATAAAAAAATTTAAAAGTTTGAATAATTAAATTGAGTCGGATTGATTAAATTTGAAAAATTAAAATTCGTATCTATTGATGATTTGATTATGATCGAATCAGTTCGGATCTGATTCGTTCAACGATCTAACTCCATGCAATCATTCAAATCGTCGAGTTCATCGATATGGATCAGAGTTTTTTAAATTGATGCATTCCTATTTTGATTTTATGATTTAAACTGTCACAAAAATTATGATGCTCCTAAAAATTATTTTAAATCTTTAATAACATATTATTATAAACAAAGAAAAAATTAACTAAATTGGAAATGAATATTAGTAAAATATGGGAAGTGTTTTCATAATTAATCTAATAAATTGAAAAAACAGATCTTTTATAAAATATGAAAATTTTGATAATTTGATTGAAAAATAGGTTTGTTCAAATATATTTCACGGAAAAACTTTAAATAAAATAGTCGATCATAGTCGTGTACCATATGACCCTGAGATGACGTCGTTGTTTGGTGCAAAATTGTCTCAAACTTAATGACCGGAAAGTAACATATTCTCAAACCAGTATATTGCTTTCTTTCATAATTATTATCTTAAAATCTTGATTTAGCTAAGTGATGCTATAAAGAGAGACCATCCACCTAAGAAAAAAAAAATATATAGTGGTTTAAGGAATCAATATACGAGGATCGACGGGTCCAATTATTCTCATGCTACTAGCTAGCTTAGTTTCACATCTATTTTTCTTCCCTTGGAGGATAATTTATTAAACTTTTTCATCGAGTCAATCGAAAAAAATGTAATTAAGAAGACTAAAATAGTATGTATTAATTAATGTTGGGTGACGTCTTAAGTAATTTTTTTAAGAGAATATGATTATAGCAATTCATCTTTTTCAACATTAATATACAGTCTTATAATGAGCACTATTGGATCGAATTGTAATTTACAGCGCTGCATAAATATTTTATTATTTTTTTATTTAAGAAGATCTTAAATTTGAGCTATTTTAAATATTTTCGTTAAAAATTATATTCAAATCAGCCACAGCTTCTAAAATTATAATAATAAAAAAAATTAGTATGACATGTACATTATAAAATATATATCATAATTTGGATGGTGCGTGCATGTATGGTTACAGTGGTAGAAGTTGGAGGGGGGCACGCAGCAATTAATTTTGATGGGGTAACCGGAATTTAAAGCCGCTCGGATCTACTTGCAGGGAGTCCCTTTCATGGGCGTGGCATGGTGGGTAGGGGACCGGCCGGTGGCCATGCATGGCATTTGCAGCTCTGCTCCCTCCACCCGAATCCAGGTCCGACTAGACTCAACTCGATTCGACTCAATCCGAATATTATAATTTAATTATATACATATAATTTATTAAAATATTTAACTTACAATTTATTTATAATAAGATAGAAGATATATGTCATGATCTTCGATTATTTTATTTGGGAAAAAAATGAAGAAGAAATATATTAATATATAT